>JAURVB010002161.1:0-56129 GCA_033002965.1 Piper betle
ACATGAGCTTTAGAATTTAGTCTTGTTTGTGTAGGTTCGGTGTAGGAGCTTACTGCGTAGGGGCAATACCATGTTTAGAGCTTTTACCAGGTTCTCTTCTATTGTTGCTTTGAATTGTATGTTGCAAGAAATATTAAATGGTTAATTTATCGAACCCCACTCAATATTGGCCATTTTAGCAAACCAGTTTCCGGGATTACTAACCCTCAAAGATGAGATCCCTCGAGTATGATTTTCAAAACAAGATCCACAGCAAGTTGCCTTCAGGCCTAATATATTAAATCCCTTCTCAGGCCTATATATGATTTTGTCAAACTTTCAGTGAGATGATAGATGGTGAAACTGACTTGCACGTTTCATGAGCGAGTGCACTTGCTAGTCACAATTAGCTCTAGATTAGTGAGAGGGTTGTTCGATTCCTGAGGGATCCAGATAACCCGCATTTTAAGTTCCTCACACCACAAGAAATTAGGGCTTTATGGGTACTATTTAGTACAGTGCACATCTGGACATGTGGTTCAAAGGTGACTGCCTGTGAGTACTCGGCCTTAGTGCTCGAGGCTAGGAGAAATATGGAGGATCAAAGAGAGTCTAGGATATAGTAGCAATCTTGAGGGACTAGAAAAATGAGAAAATGCCGAACGGGTCATTAGACCAGTCAATTCGGGATGACATCCAAGCTATAGCTTGATGACTCCTTAGTAATTACCTTTATGAGAATTCTGGTGAAGTATATGCATGTTTTCTTTTCATAAGAGTTAGCGCTCATTAACAGTTTGATATTAATTATTTTTTGGACTAGTGACAAGAGTTGTTGATAATTTTTTATTATATATGTAGGTGAGCATCAAACACAACAAGATATGCTGGATTTGACAAATGAGCAGTGACATGCTTGCACATACACATGTTTGAAGATAGGATGCTTTATTGTGATGCTGGTGGATGTGTAAAGTTTTTGATAAATATTTTGATGATGTTTAATGTATGGTTAACTTGTTTTGTGAATGAAGTTAGTCCAACTATGCAAAGATGAATAGTAGATAGGTCAAGACTTTGTCAAGGATCATATTTTAGGAATGTTATGATATTAACAAAATGTGATGCGGTGATATATCTTGCTATTTCTTATATATATGTAATGTGATATAATGATAGACAGGGTGATTTTTTATTGCACTTTTAGGGGAAACTCTGTTAGTTTATTTACAAGCTTTTTATAATATTTAATCGCTTAGAGTGTGATTTTTTCGTCATCATATTATCCACATAGCATCATGATAGGCTGTGCATTTCCTTTATTCATCGTGATATTTTTTTTCATCTTATGACACTTAGAGTAGATCCCTTCTGCTTAAGTTTGGGTTGACTAAATTAATAGAATTGAGAATCAGTTTGGTCCCCCATAACATTTCCAGTTTGGTTAATAGCAAATTGAACGTGGCCAAAGTTAGGAAGGGAGGGAAGGGAAGTGTTAGAGTTGTACCCCATGAGGAGTGGTAGCAAAGGCAAGCGGTGAGCGGCAATGACAAGCAGAATGAAGGAAGAAAGGAGAGGCATGCCCGGCCAGTGCCCTAACGCCATGACCTAGCATTTGGACGCTAGATGGATGCCCGAACACCATAAGGCATTAAAACTTTTAGAATTGGGCAATAGGGAGCTCGCCGAACGCCTTAGAACCCTGACCCGCCAGCGCCCAAGCACTTGGTGGCATGGGTTTGACCCAGACTCAGATTTTGGCATGGTTTTGGAGGGATTTTGGGACTATTTAAGCTAGTTTTCAAGAGTTTTGTCGTGAGTGAACCTATTTTGAGGAAACATGTTCAATTTTCAAAGGGTGCTAAGGTTGTGGGCGTGGAGAAGAGAAAGAACTATTTTTGTCATGAGAACGAAGTCGTGCTTTGTGTATTTAGATCGATTAGGTCGTGTTCTTCATCGAGTCTTCAACCAAAATGGATTCTCTATCAAGATCAACATCGGTTCGGTTTGTTTTTGGTTTTCTCACACTATTTAGATCAATCTTAGTTGTGATTGGTAAGTTATGGATATGTGTTCATTGATAGGTTTCTCTCAATGAATTATTGTGGAGTAGTTTCCCTCAAAATTGTTTGGAAGTAGTTTTAATCAGTTATATTTATAGAGAAGGTTGTCTCTTAGGATCAAATATTAGTGAATGTAATTGGTTTATTACATCATAGTGGAAGATTAGGTTGTGGTCATCTAAACTTACAAAATAAGATCTTATTTATTAATAAGAATGGACTATGGATCGTGAACTCTAGTTAACCAATTTTGAAAAGATGACTTAATTCCATTAATTTGCACTTCGAGCCAAGTCGTTAAAATGGTATAAGAGCAACTTGGTTCCATGTTAGATGACGGGCTAAACTAGGGACGATACATAGGCATACTGGTCAAGGGCTAAAGAAGGATGTAGGGTAGGGCTAGTGACGGGCCAAATGTAAGACTTTTGAAGACAAAATTTCTTAAGTGGGTGCATTGTGAAGTTCCTCAATTTAATCCCACATCTAAAACCTAATAGAGTAAGATCTTGTTTATTAGTGAAGATAAATTATAACAATTTTGAAGAGATGATTTAGGCAAATTAATTTGTACTTTGAGTCAGGTTGGTACATATAGTATCAAAGCAATTTGATTTCGTGTTAAATAGTGGGTTGGACTAGGGATGTTAGTTAGGCTATTAGTCCCTCTTTTAATACCTCAAAATGTAAGATTTAATTTATTAGTGTGTATGTGCATAATAATCTTTTACTTGATTAACCAACTTTTGAAGGGATGGTTTTGGCTCATCATGTTGGACCGAGTCATTACAATTGGTAGTAGAGTCAATTTGGGACAATATTAGATGGTGGACTGGACTATTAATGTAAAATAGGGTGCTAGACGCTGGCCAATTAAGGTGTGGGCTAGGCCGTTAGATACGGGCCGAATGTAGGATTATGAGAGTCGTCAACTTAATCTAACATTTAATTCTTCATCGTGTAAGATCCAATTTATTAATGAAAATATACATAATAATCTTTAATTTAGTTAGCAAATTTTTGAAAGGATAACTCATGCTTATCATGTTACACTTTAGACCGAATCATTATATTTTCTCTTTGAACTCCACATAAATTTTTGCGTTCTCTATTTTATTTACCTATAAATTATGAGTTAAAAATCGTTTGCATCATCTTATCAAATAATTAAATCGTTCAGGATTTTGTGGTGTGAAAAATCCAAACAACAAGGTAGGAGTGTATATGCAAGTTAGCTGGATGAATGATTTTCATCCCATATTGATATGGTCTGACAAACATTGCAAAGAGAGTGGCCACAAGCATTAAATATTTGCATTTTTTTTAAAAAAAACTTGTTTTTCTATAGAACCTATGTGATCTAACAGCCGATTCTATTTGATCTTGAAAAGGTGATTTTGACAATCGACAGTGTCATTGTATCGGTACATCTGTAATTACGTCCTTTTTGTGGTGTTTCTAAATACCATATCATGGATAAGATTATATTTTACATGAGAATAATGAAAATGGCTTCCCATTAGCCGACATTATATATTTGCATATTGAGACAAATATATCATAATGCATGTAACAAAATAAAATCTCTTTTTCGTCTCAATGCAAATTGCAAATGGAAGCCCTTTCCAAAAGATGATTCATTATTATTTATCTATCTAGTGTTTTTAATTAATTACATCTCAATCTCACATACGATGCATTCAGCATAGAAACTAAAAGGAAGCATGAAAAAAAATAGTGAGTTTCAACCTCAAGCTGCTAATATACCTCCATTAAAATTTTCTTACTTTTACCTTTAAATAATAATATATTTAGAAAACATGAAAGTAAGAGAAGATGGCAGGAAAAGATTGAGAAAGAAGTTGAAAATGACAAAATATTTTAAGAAATTTTGATACAACACGACAAAAAAAGAAAGAAGACAAAAAATAATATAAAGGGGGTAAGGGAAGGGTATAAATATTTTTATAAGTAAATCTATGGTATCATATAATCTGAAGGCTTATATAAAAAATTATAACAAAGGATGAATCCACTTAAATGGAGATTAATTTATTATTTAAAATATATTTATAGGATGTTTAATTGTGTTGTTTTAAGTTTAATTATTACATAAAATATGAAATTATGACGATAACGACTAAATAATATCTTTGGTAGGATCTGAGCAAAAAACAAAATATTAGAGACATACTTTAAAAATTTTCAGAAAACTTTACAAAATAAAAAATGGGCATGATCCGCTTGATTTTTAATAGTTATAATAAAACAAATTGTAATATTTTTTAAAAAATTATATAAAATTTTATTACAATCAAACACCGTTTTATTTATTTTTTCAAAAAATTTCGAAGCCGCGGCAAGCCCAGGGCGGCGCAAGGTGGCAGTTTCGTAAATAAGCCCGAAAACATCGCCCCGGAACATTCATCAAATGCCAAAGAGCACGACCTCTCCAAAGCCCAACTCCCTCTCAACCTCCATTGTTGGTGGCTCCCACGACCTACGCCGCCATCAGCCGCCGCCGATCACCGCCGCCGCTGCAGCTCCGGCGGGCGAGCCCTCTCCTCCGGAGGGAGGTCAGCTTGCGCGACCCTCTCCGGCGATTCCGATCGTGGCGGTTGGACTACCATCCGGTTTTCTCGCCGCCTTCGTTCGCCGGCCGAGCTCCGACGAGGAGACTCCCCCGTCCTCTAGAGGAACCGTGGGTCCGTGATCGTCGCTCGGGGACTACGATCTCAACTGCCTGGACTGCCTCCTGAGTTCTTCTCGGCCGTTCTCGGATGAGCTAGTTCTGCGTCTTGCGGGATGGTACGTGACTGTGGTTGGGGGTTTTGGGCGGTGGTGTTGTTTCTGGATCTGATTTTGGTTCCGTTTTTTATTTTCTTGTTTTGTTGGAGTTGGTGGTTGTTTGGATTATGTTGAGGTTGGCTGGACGTGGTGGGATTTTGGTGATAGTTGGGATATTATGAGAATTAGTTGTTCTTTTTAGAATGGGGGATTTGTTTGTGAAATTTAATTTGCTGTAAGCATTATGATTGTTGTGGGAATAGTTTCGATTGTGGTATGCAATTGCAATTGAGATTTATGTCAATGGAAGTGTGATGAATTTTGATAGACACATAGGATTATTCTTAGAATAAACAAGGGATCAAATGTTAGCTGGTGAAAGAGAGGGTCTGTCGCGAAATATTAGCTTGGATTGCATTGTCAACTGTCAGTGCAATTATATTTGAGGTTTATATTAATTGTATTGATTTTGTGTAGATACATATGATTATTCGTAGAATACATATACAAAAGATGTATTTGTGGAGTTGAATTAGCTGGTGAAAAAGAGGCGAAAGGGATTGTTACGAATATAATCAGTAGAGTAAACATAGGGGTAGGATGTGCAAGGTATGTTTGTGAAGTGTGTCGATTTGGATAGATACATATGATTATTGTTAGAATTGAATTTGCTGGTGAAAGCGAGGCGAACTGGTAGTCTATGGCGAAGAGAATTATTGGAGTTGTCATGTGACTTATGTGATTGTATTGTCAAATGTTTGTGAAGTGCAATGAATTTGGATAGATGCATACAATTATTCTGTTTGTGAACTGCAATGAATTTGGATAGATTCATATAATTATTCTTTAAAATATACGAGGGATGTATCTGTGGAGTGGAATTAGCTGGTGAAAGAGAGACAAAGGGGTCTGTAACGAAGAGAATTGTTGCAGCTGTTGTATAATGAATTTGGATTAATGCACACTATTATTCTTAGAATATACAAGGGATGTATTTGCGGGGTTGAATTAGCTGGTGAGAGAGAGGCAAGTAGCATTGTGACAGAGAATTCTTGGAGTTGTTGTGGTAATAGTTTGATTGCATTGTCAAATGTTAGTGCAATTATAACGAATATTGAATTATTGGAGTTGAATTAGCCGGTGAAAGAGAGGCACATAGGGTTATTATGAATAGAATTATTAGATTGTTGCGAGAATAGTTGGTGAAAGAGATGTTAATGGGTCAGATATACAAGGTTTGTGGAGTTAAATTAGTTCGTCAAAGAGAGGCGAATGGGTCTGTTGTGAAGAAAACTATTGGTGTAAATATGAAGCTAGATTGATTGTATTCTCAAGTGTCAGAGCGAATTTAAAGAATTGTTATGATTGTTTCTGAAATGAGATGAACTCAGACGGATACATAAGATGATTCTTATGGTATACAACTTTTGCCCAATTCTCTGATGAAATATGTACTTTCATATGTATATAGACGATAACTTCAATTAAGCACCAATTCCTTGCTAAAAAGAAAAAAATGTGAAAGATTTATCTGATTGAATGCGGTTTGGTCAGAAGAATCATTGGTAAAAAATGTTTCATCTGTATTTAAGAGTACACGGGGTAGTAGAATACGTAGCAAAATGCACCACCAAATACAAGGGATGTATTTGAGATCATCATCTGTTTATTCATTTAGCAACTGCACTTAAACTGCATTGTTGATGCTTTCAATTCACTATCTTTTGTTTTTCTTTCATGAATTTTTTCACTTTTTATTTCTACCATAATTTTCCTTATTGCAAAAAGAGAACATTATACATGTATTTTTTATGGTTTTCGGTTCAGTGCGTTGACATAATGCCATAAAATACATGTCAACTAATATTTTATGCTATTTTGATATGCAGGCAGCTCCAGTGAACATAGTTGTTGGTTCTCATGTATGGGTTGAAGATCAAATGTTAGCTTGGATCGATGGTGAAGTTTTTAAAATTGATGGTCACGATGTCCATGTTCGTACTAGCAGTGGAAAAACGGTTAGTGCATTTTAGAGAATTTTTTGAAATTCATCCCATCATTATTGCGCATTATTAGTTCTAATCACTGTTGAATTCGGATGTCACTCCATCATGATTTGACATGCAGCACAAAAGGCTAGTGGGACCATTTTGGATCCCTTCATTGGGCAAAAATCATCAAAAAAATTTTTTCTTGTGTTTTAGAATTCCTTTGTGAGCTGATACTTAGCTACTTCTGCCAATAGATTTTCTTTAAATGCAATGTTTTTTACATTTTTCCACACAAAATTCTTGCCCACCTTATTTTTTGAGATGCATGCTTCCTGCTCTTGTACTTGGGGAAAGCGAGGAGTTGCTTGTAATCCTCAGATTTCAGAATTAAATCCTTACCCATATGTCAGCATAGTTGAACTAGGCAAATCATCTGAAGTCTAAAACTTTCTAAGAAACATGTAGCAATTCGACTACTCTCAGTCTTAGCTATAGCTCTTATAAAGCACATGACAATCTCAATGTCATGGCTTAGCTACGCCCTTCAATTTGTACACAAGGAGAAAAACCAACCTAATAATGTTACATTGTTCTACAGAGATGTTTGTGTCGTCCTGGTCCTAGATGCTTGGTTTATGGTCTTAAATGGCGTAATCAGTTAGGTGGTTATCTATTATCTAGTGTTTTGTTATTAATTTGAATTTTAAAAATCTTCTTGTGTTCTCTATATAATATAACATGCATGGTAATCCTAGCAATGACTAACTCTGTTATTTTGAAAATAAACCACTATCACATCTTCGGATGTGATTTATTTTCCCATTGGCTGTAGTTTTATTTTTTAAGTGTTGGCAGAGTATCTGACTTATCTTAAATTTTTGGAAGAAAGAGGATTGCTTGAGTATGTCTTGTCATCAATGTGAAGGACATAAATGAATAGCTTTTGTTTTGTGTCTCTCATTATCTACATTGGAAAAAAGAACAAGATTGTCAACATTCCTTTTACAGTATCTGAACAGTTCCGTAGATTTATGATCCCAATGTTCTGTAGTTTAAAACATTTTAGTTGGTTTACAAGATGATGGCTTGTGCAATTGTATTTTCTTGGTACCATAGGTTGTTGCAAATTTGTCAAAGGTTTTTCCGAAAGACACTGAAGCTCCACCAGGGGGTGTTGATGACATGACAAAGTTGTCCTACTTGCATGAACCTGGTGTTCTTCAGAATCTTGCCACCAGATATGAGCTAAACGAAATCTATGTAAGATAAAAAAAACTAAGTTACCTTTAATTTCAGAAGTTTTCCATCCAAGGTTGGTAGACATTTTGCATTTGATTTGGTGGCTCCTTTCTTTTATTCTCAGACATACACAGGGAACATATTGATTGCAATAAATCCGTTTCAAAGACTTCCTCATTTGTATGATACACACATGATGGAACAATACAAAGGAGAAATTTTTGGGGAATTAAGTCCTCATGTTTTTGCCGTCGCTGATGTTGCATATAGGTATGAACACAAGTTTTTTAAGCAGATTATTATACCATTTCTTCTTTGAGATGCTATTGCATGACAATACTATTATGTGGTGAATCAGTGATCTTGACGACCTTTTCCTTTTACTTTTAAAATGTAGGGCTATGATGAACGAAGGTAAGAGCAACTCCATTTTAGTCAGTGGAGAAAGTGGAGCTGGTAAGACTGAAACTACAAAGATGCTTATGAGATATCTTGCATATTTGGGTGGCCGTTCTGGCGTTGAGGGAAGGACAGTTGAGCAACAAGTCCTTGAGGTAAGATCTAGGATTAATTGGCACATTCTATATGCAATTTCCTGGATACTGTATATATAATGTTCAAAGTACGTGAATCTGATTGATGGCTGAATTATATGGCAGTCTAATCCAGTTCTTGAAGCTTTTGGCAACGCCAAAACTGTCCGGAATAACAACTCAAGGTTAATTTTTCCCATGTGCAAGTTTTTTTTTATTTGAAAATTTGTTGACTTTTATTGTCATTTATTGTTAGGTCAATATTTCTCTGAATATCTTTATATATGGTTTTGGTTACATGAAATAATATTTTGATGAGTACTTAATCAAGTTAGTATTTGAAGTAGAAGTAATGTGTTTGGAGAGTTCTTTTTTTTTTTTTTGATAAAAAGTGAGAGATTTGCTTTGTTCTTTTCATTTCTCAATCTGCATCTTGGTTATGCTTTATAATCCCCATTGTTATAGAGACTAAGCACCATTCTAAGTTTTATAACAACAATAACGAGTTATTTCAGTATAGATGGAAAAGTTGATTCTGGTTATTTGTCCTCTTTTTCCATATGTGTACCTGTAGTCGGTTCGGCAAATTTGTTGAGATACAATTTGACAAAAGTGGGAGGATATCAGGTGCTGCTATTAGGACTTATCTGCTTGAAAGGTCACGTGTTTGCCAAATATCAGATCCAGAAAGAAATTATCACTGCTTCTACCTCCTTTGTGCAGCACCCTTGGAGGTATTGTCTTCTAGTATTAGATTTTTGTGAGTTTTGTGAAGTGCTGTTCGTTGGTATAAATTTGCATATGTTGTGTGAGCTATAGTGCAAGATAAAATCTAAATTAGTGACTATTTTTCAGGAAATTGAAAAATATAGATTGGGGAGCCCCAAGTCATTTCATTACCTCAACCAATCGAATTGTTATGAATTGGATGGTGTAAATGACGCTCATGAATATCTTGCCACCAGAAGGGCTATGGACATTGTTGGCATCAGTGACCAAGAGCAGGTTGAAGTTTTTGTTGACTGTTTTCATCTGCGATCATATGTTTATCTGCCTTCTGATTGAAAAGCTACTTGTCAGGAGGCAATTTTCAGGGTTGTAGCTGCAATTCTTCACCTCGGCAATATTGAATTTGCCAAGGGAGAAGAGATCGATTCCTCTGTTGTTAAAGATGACAAATCTAGGTTCCATCTCAAAATGACGGCTGAGCTGCTGATGTATTTTCTTAATTCTCTTTTTAAGTGTTAGAAATTTTTTTTCTCATATTGTAGTAAGGAAGGAGTTTAATTGTTTGCTTTTTATAGGTGTGATGCAAAAAGTTTGGAGGATGCATTAATAAAACGAGTGATGGTTACCCCTGAAGAAATTATTACAAGGACACTTGATCCTGATGCTGCTGTTGGAAGCAGAGATGCTTTGGCAAAAACAATATATTCCCGCCTTTTTGACTGGTATATTTTGTAAAGATAGATCTTTAGGATAGTTTTATTTTATACAATTAAGTGAATAGGTTGCTTGTATTAGATTAAGGTGATATAAGAATACAAATCAAAGTAAATCTAGCTATTCATTTAAATCACGTAGTTGTATTTTTTTTGTTCGAAAATAGACAAAGTAATCCTAATCATCCATTTGTCATTGTAATCAGGGCTTATATTAACTTGAGTCATTAATTTTTTCCTTAATTTAATGGATTAAGTATTATATTTTCTCACTTTGTTTAATATATATTTGATGACAGGTTGGTTGATAAAATCAATGTATCCATTGGGCAGGATCCGAACTCAAAGTCTTTGATTGGAGTCCTTGATATTTATGGGTTTGAAAGTTTCAAGTTCAATAGGTATTTCTTTGTTAATAATTTATTGATTTAAATTCAATTTAAGTATAAAACAATGTGAAAACACAAGATATTTAAGATAGTTTTAGAAATTAGATTACTCAAGGTGTTTCTTGTACCATTTTGAAGATGGAAGGGTGTCAATCAATGAATTCAACTATTATGAAAAACAAGAAATCAGCTCAATTTTATGTGTATCTGGTGTTGCGCAAGTTCTTGGAATCTATTCAGTTATGGTCTGAGACGTGTGGTTTTTTGAAATAGGACTATATTCCAATATTATTTCACTTTTATGTATTACCTTCTTATACAAGATGAAAGAACTTGTTTGTACATGCAATTTCTTCTTATTTATAGTGTATTTGTTTCAAAAGATGATGGGAGTGGTAATATCTGATGTGTCAAACTACTAATGGAGATTTCTCATAATCAGATTAGTATTGTTGAAAGACATTGCTACTTACTGGAGTATAGTTAACTTTGTTTATATTATTGAATAGGAATATTATGAAAATTCTGTTCAGTGCCAACTAGTTTCAGCTTCTAATACCACACTTTGATTTTCCTTTATTACCAGTTTTGAACAATTTTGTATTAATTTCACCAATGAAAAGCTGCAACAACATTTTAACCAGGTCAGTTCATGGTAAAGTTGATAATCAGTTTTGCTTGTATGATAATAACATGGTATGCCCATTAATTGTTGCAGCATGTTTTCAAAATGGAACAAGAAGAGTACACGAAAGAGGAGATCAATTGGAGTTATATAGAGTTTGTGGACAATCAAGATGTGCTAGATCTGATTGAGAAGGTCTTTCATCTTTTCTTTTCTTTTTTAAATAAAAATTGAAGGTCATTTTTTAAGAAATATTTTATTGTGTTTCTAGTTGATTACCTAGAAAATTTTGTTTTTAATTGTAAATTTATGAATTTCATAATTGATTCACTTCTTTTTCTGTTCATATACTTCTTTGCAGAGACCTGGAGGAATTATCTCACTGTTAGATGAAGCCTGGTAATGAAAATTTATGTAGTTCTGTTGTTTCTTTTGTGTTCATAATCTTCTTAACATGAGCGCATTTGAATTAACAAAAGCATCCTTTCTTGTTTGTTTGCTAAAGCAAGAATGTGTTAATCATAATGTAGTTATTCTCTTTATTTTTTAAGTGATGATTCATTTGTTGATATCTGCTTTTAAAAAGTTGGCTAAAGCATTGTGTCTTCCATGTCATTGCATATAAATCATGCCCTGCATTATTCTCTTTCTTATCATCTATGATGTCCATGTGCAGCATGTTTCCTAGGTCAACACATGAAACTTTTGCTCAAAAGTTATATCAGACATTCAAAAACAACAAGAGATTTATTAAGCCTAAACTTTCTCGTACCAGTTTTACAATTGCTCATTATGCGGGAGAGGTGATCTTATCACTTCTGTTTCCTTTTTCATCATTTATCTCGTGCATACCTCTAACTTGTATCTTTGTTCAGGTCATGTATCTGGCTGATCAGTTCCTTGACAAAAACAAGGACTATGTTGTGGCTGAGCACCAAGATTTACTGAATGCTTCTACGTGCCCCTTTGTAGCAGGCCTATTTCCTCTCCTTCAAACAGAATCTTCAAAGGCTACTAAATTTTCTTCAATTGGATCACGATTTAAGGTAATCTATTCTCCTATTATGTTAGCTTATTTTTCTAATGATGTTTAGTCAAGGCTTTTCTTGTGCAAATTAAGCTTTATGTTTGAGGTTGTGACTATTCAAATTCATCCTTTTGGTTTAGCGGCCCTTTCTTTTTTAACCTCTTTGTTTCTGACAAGGTATCTGGTACTTATAATACGAAAGGCAATAATCATAAACATTTGTTTAAATTTTTAAAGTTCTTGAAATTAAGTTTATGCAATAATTTCAATTTTCAGCTTTTGGTTCAACACTCTTTTTTGCCTTCATTGCGGAGGTTGTTAAAAGTGAGGCCAGTATTTATTTCTAACAATAAGTTTTTACTTATTATAACTACAGCAACAACTTCAATCTTTGATGGAGACGTTGAGCTCAACAGAGCCTCACTACATTCGATGTGTGAAGCCAAATAATGTTCTCAAACCCGCTATCTTTGAGAACTTTAACATCATTCAACAGTTGCGCTGTGGTGTAAGTAGTTTTAATGTTGTTTGTCTATTTTCTGCCTCTTTGTGATTAAAGTCATCCATCTCCAACCATTTCCTTTGTGTAGGGAGTCCTTGAAGCAATCAGAATCAGCTGTGCTGGGTATCCTACTAGAAGGACATTTTATGAGTTTCTTCATCGTTTTGGTGTTCTGGCTCCAGAAGTATTGGAGGGCAAGTAAGCTGAAATAAGAGGGCTCTATATGCCTTAAGTATTTTGCTCAACACTTGGCATGGGATGTTAACCATGATTTATCTTTGTTTTGTATAGCTTTGATGAGAAGGTTGCCTGTCAAAAAATTCTTGAGAAAAAGGGTTTAACTGGTTACCAGGTAATACTTATTGAAGTTCATGGCATGTTGTTCCTCATTAGGATTTTTATTTCTTGGGAACTCAACAAACTACTGATCTTGGCATAGTACTTGTGCAAAACAATGGAATATTTTGCTTTATCTTTATATTTTTGGCTCTTGCCTCCATGCTACTGGGTCTTAACAATTTAGCTATGTGATATTGCTCGCTTCTATTCAAGTGTTTTTGTAAAATTGTTGCAACAACTTCTAGTTTCTTCTGCTTGTTACCTTCATGGCAAAAGATTTATCTATTTTGTGACAAGTGACGAATGTGGACTTTCTTGTGTATATCTTTTGGAACAGATTGGTAAGACAAAGGTATTTCTGAGAGCTGGTCAGATGGCTGAGTTAGATGCAAGAAGATCTGAGGTCTTGGGTATCTGCAGCCAGGACTATTCAAAGGCAAATTCGGACATATATTGCTCGCAAGGAGTTTGTTAAATTGCGCAAAGCTGCAATCAGTTTGCAGTCTCTGTGGAGAAGTAATTTATGACATGTTTCATATAATTCATGGACATTAAATTATACTTCTCCAAAGTTGAATTTAAAAGTTTGCAATCAATCTGTTTAATGCATATAAGATGGGCTAGTGAAGATCACTAATTGGAAAACTTTTTACATGGAAGTGACTTTGAATGAGAAGTGTGTTTTTTACTAGTTAAATGCAATATTATTGTGATGTAGGGAGATTGGCGGCTAAATTGTATGAATATCTACGAAGAGAGGCTGCTGCTGTGAAGATTCAAAAGAACTTGCGATGTTATGTTGCTAAAAAATTCTACTTGCTACTGCGTTCTTCAGCGATTTTAATACAAACTGGTTTGAGAACTATGATTGCACGGAATGAATTTCGGTTTAGAAAGCAGACCAAAGCTGCAACCATCATTCAGGTGACCTTGTTAAAATTCAATTTTGAAACTAATTTTTTCCTGTGGATTTACTGAATTGTATAATGTGTCACATGCAGGCACGATGGCGCTGTTACAGAGATTGTTCATATTATATGCGTCTGCAGCAATCTGCAATCACTTTCCAGTGTGCCTGGAGGCAAAGAGTTGCAAGGAGGGAGTTACGAAAGCTCAAAATGGTTTGTATCTTTACATAATATTGATATTATATGTATATTAATAGGAGCCATGTGTTGGACAGTATCTTTATTCTGTCATAATAATTTAATGCAACACAAAGGATTAATTATGCAAATCTATTGCTACATTGGAAATTTTAGATGGTCTAACCATTTGGCCCCAAAGCTCAAGTTGTTAGAAAAGGAAAACACTTAATATTTACTTTTAACACTCCCTGTCATGTGCAAAACAAATTTTTAAGGCTTAGCTCGTGACAAACACAGGGTAAATAATCCATTGGGTACAAAATGAGGTAAATTGATATTTCTTTGGGTGAATATTAATTTTGGATGGTCTTACCATTTGTGCGAAAAACTCAAGCTAATAGGAAAGAGTACTACTTAATATTTACTTAAACATTCATATTTGCTATTAATGTTGCTGCTACTTGTCTAGGCTGCAAGAGAAACTGGTGCACTTAAAGAAGCAAAAGACAAGCTTGAAAAACGCGTGGAGGAACTCACATGGAGGTTGCAGTTGGAGAAACGTTTACGGGTAATGGTTAATAGTGAATTTAGCACTTTTTAATTTACAAACTTAGGGCAAATTAATTATATCCTCTTTATCTCGGCATCTATCAAGGTCTTCCAGCCAGTTCTTAATGTCTCTGATTTTGGTTGTGTAGACTGATGTTGAAGAAGCAAAGGCTGTTGAGGTTGCCAAGTTACAGGAAGTTGTTCACGCTTTACAAGTGCAAGTGGATGAAGTTAATTCTCTTCTCATTAAGGAGCGAGAGGCAGCTAGGAAAGCTATTGAAGAAGCACCTCCTATGATCAAGGAAACACCAGTATTGGTCGAAGACACAGAGAAGATTGATGCTTTGACTTTGGAGCTTGATACGTTGAAGGTAATAATATATGCTTCCTTTCCATCTTCTAATATCAAATGCATTTATTTCCTGAGAATTCCATCCTTTCTTACTTTTAGTGAGGTATTTAATATTTGGAAATGTTGACTAAGTACTGCATGCAGAATAATTGGATTTTCTCTAGCATTTGTCATATTGATGGCCACGGCTATCAGATTTGTTTGTAAAGGTTCAAAGAACCAGGTGATTGCGGTATTTCTCTGCAGCTAGTCATGCCATTAATTCTTATTCATAATCATTGAACGTACCTCATCAAGTTTTCTAATAATACACTTCGTTAAGTGCAAATTTATGGATATGGTTCATATTTTCAACTAGGCTAAATCTTTTTAGAAGGGATGAATCGTACTTAGGAGGAAGCTTAAAGGATGGTTATAAAAACTATGCCTTTATTAATCAACTGTATATACTTGCATTATGGACCAAACTTAACAGTAATTGGTAAATTCCCAAAATTTACTTCAGAACTTACTGCGAGTGAAACCTTTCACTAAATTGGGATTAAAGTAGGTGAAATGAGGGAGGCTTTGACTTGGAAAATTCTTAAATTTGCTTCCAAACTTATAGTAAGTGAATCCTTTCAATAAAATTGGGTATAGTTGAATGAGAGAGGTCTCGATTGATATGTGAAACTGCAAGAAGATACATTCACCTGAAGCAATCTAGGTTATGAATTTAGTGTTGCTAAATGCCAGATGGCATGTCTTAAGGTACATAATGTCATTAATGATTTTTCAATATTGCAGAAGGAGCTTCTTTTAGATAAAAACTTCAGAGCTGGTTAAGCAAGAGTATGAGGAAGGCAAGTCTAGAAATGGTGAACTTGTTAAAAAGCTAGAGGACTCGGAACGGAAAATCGACCAACTTCAGGATTCACTTCAAAGGTCAGTTTCACATTGCATGATGAATTTTTGGAATCTAAAACCCTCTTCCCTTGTCTGCTTTCCCTCTGCGGTAGTATTAAAACTATTATTTCTTTGCTGCTTGGATTCAGGCTTGAAGAGAAGCATTCTAACTTAGAATCAGAAAATCAAGTATTACGTCAACAGGCACTTGCGATTTCACCCACTAGTAAATCATTAGCTGCTCGTCAGAAAACTACTGTTCTTCAGGTATTTGATCCTTAAAATCTTTCATTTTGTAGAGCATCTTTTTTGCTATTATAATTTTTCTGCTTTAGCAGAGGATTCCGGATTATGGAGCTGTACTAAATGGTGAAACAAAAGCTGCTCCTGTAAGTAGGATTGTATTAAATGATATCATTTCATGACGAGGATATAGTGAGCTGGTGTTGAATTGACATTGACCTTGTTAAAAATATGTAGGTTCAGGACTCAGGGTTGACACCAACTAGTGCAAAGGATCTTGAAAATGAGGAGAAGCCTCAGAAGTCTCTCAATGAGAAGCAGCAAGTAAGCTTCTAAAAAAATGTAATCATTTCTCTTTGAAATGGGATTTATTTCATGCCCAATTTTTCATAAATGTTGATAGGAAAACCAAGAATTACTCATCAAATGTATTTCACAAGATCTTGGATTCTCTAGAGGGAAGCCAATTGCAGCATGCCTAATATACAAATGCCTCCTCCATTGGAGGTCTTTTGAGGTGGAAAGAACTAGTGTTTTTGATCGCATCATTCAGACCATAAGCTCAGCAATTGAGGTAATTTGTCTTCAAATTTTTTTGTTGTGAAGTCAGGTCCTTCAAGAGTATTGTAAAATTGTTGATTACACTTGTGATCTCATTTACCAAATCTGATAATCAAATCATAACATATATGTGGAAATAGACAACACAAGATAGGAAGAGTGACTTATTTTCCACTCGGCATTTCACTCCTATATATAATACATGTTTTGAGTACTTAAGAGTCTAGTACATGTATTAGAACTACATGAATACAAAGAATGTAAAAGAGAATACAAAGGGACTAAATACGTTACAAAGAGCCAAGATGTCACATGTAATTAATATCAACATTCCTCCTCAAGGGACGACTTCCATACATAGCTTGGATTTTAAAGCTGATGCCTAACTGTAGATAATGGTTTAGTAAAGATATCTGCCACCTATTTATTAGTAGTCACATGCTGCAAGGAAATAATATTCTTCCAAACTTTTTCCCAGATATAATGACAATCAATTTCAATATATTTTGTCCTTTCATGAAACACATGGTTATTTGCAACATGTGCGGCAGCTTGATTGTCACACCATAATCTCATTGATTCAAAAATTAGAAACCCAATTTTTTCTAGCAGCAACTTCATATACACTAAGCCGGTAGTTTTTTTGCTGCTGCCCTATATTTAGCTTCAGTAATAGACCTGGAAACAACAGATTGTTTCATATTCTTCCAAATGATTGCATTTCCCCTTAGGCGAATACAATAACCTGAAGTAGATTCTCTATCAAAGGTAGATCCTGTCCAATCTGCATCCACATAGTTTTAAATTTCCAAAATCTTTCCTACTTTATGTTTTGTATACATGAGCCGTTGTCTAGGATCTTGAGATACCTTAGAATTCTAAATACAACATTCCAATGAGGGACCCTATTGTTTTGCATAAATTGACTAACAAAACTTAGAACAAAGGAAAGGCCAGGCCGAGTTACAGTGAGGTATATTAGTTTACCTACAAGTCGCCTATACCATCCTGGATCCTCCAACTGTTGTCCTTGATTTTGAGCTTAACCCAAGTTTTAAGTGAAGAGTCAGTGGGCTTTGCACGAAGTAACCCTATCTCATGGAGCACATCAGTTACATATTTCCTTTAACTTGGATAAATACCTTGAGAAATTCTTGATACTTTAACACCAAGGAAAAATTGTAAAAGTCCCATGTCTTTGATATTAACCTTGGATTGTTGCCATGCCTTACTCTCTTGTATTCCATTATCATTGCAACCAAAAATAATAATATCATCCACATACACAATTAAAATGATCCATCCATAACAAGTGGTTTTAACAGACACTGAATAATCTTAAGAACACCTAGAGAAACTGAATTCCAACAAGATAACATTGAATTTGTTAAACCATGTCCTAGGTGATTGCTTGAGACCATGGATAGATTTTCTGAGTTTATATACCTTGGAACTCTCCCCTCAGCAATAAACTTAGGTGGTTGTTGCATGCAAACCTCCTCTTTAAATAGAGTTTATTGCTGCATGAGCCACGACTAGTCTCCCTCATTCCCCTAATATTCTATAATATACAAGTAGTGGATGTGAATACAACTTGCTAGAAATTCTTAGAACACAACTTTTGGATTGATAACAGACTTATAAGGAGGGAACCAATAGAACATCGTCAAGGAGCAAGTATTGATTGATGTGAATTGTTCCTTTACCAATGGATGGAACTTGACTTCCATCTGCCAAGTGAACCATCAATGGAAGCCAAAAGGAGTGTAAGATGTAAAGAAAATTAGTATGCATGGTCATGTGATTAGTGACACCTGAATCAATTAGCCAACAAGTCTCCATAGGTAGTAATGAAGAATTAATATCTGCAGTAGCAACCAAAGCCGAAGGAAGGGAAGAGTCATTATTGTGGACCAGCTTGAGACTATTTGCAAAATCTTCATGAGAGAGTGAAACACTTGGAGCAATGGAAGGAACATTTAAAGGTATTGTGGCAACCTTGGAAGCGGTTGAAGATGATTGATCTTTGGCGGTGGCGCAATCTGGCCGACCATGTTTCTTCCATCATTTATCCTCAAGATGACTATGGCCTTGGTCGAAATCACAAAATTTGTCATCTCGTTTGGAAGCAAAATGACTCACCTTTTCTAAATGAAGTAGAGTCGTGGCATCTACCCCTCCCCCTTGCTGATGGGGAAGGTTTGGTAGAGGACAACAATGCAGCAGGTTCAAGAGCATCCACTTGTTGCTTTTCATTCATAGGAATTCGAGAAAGCCTTGAAAAAGTAGCACTCAAAGTGAGTAAATGTGCAACAACTAGCAATTGAGTCTTGGCCGAGAGGTAACGAGTACGAAGAGTAGCAAGAAAGGAGATGACCATGAGGTCTTCACATTGTTTCTTCCAAGTGGGAACATCAGCAGGGTTTGGTTGGTAAAGACTTAGCTCTTCCCAACGAAATTTAGCAAAGCTATAATGCTCATGAAGAGCTTTAGAACCTTGCTTGGTGAGGAAAATATCTTCATACAACTCATAAATCCGTTGGATGTTACCCTTCATACCATAGGTCTCTTTAACCGTGAACCAAACTGAATAGGCAGTTGGGAGAGCATAACATCACAACTCACATGAGGCTTCATACTATTCCACAACCAAGATTGGACTTGAGCATCCTCGCCCCAGACAGGTCCAGCAGCAGCTGGCTTCTCTTCCTCAAGATACTTAAGCTTGTCTTTGGATAAGGGGAAGGCTTTAGTGGCCGAGGACCAAGGATGTTAAATGATCTTGCTACAAAGTTTAGTGGTGGTAATAGATGAGCTATGAGCAAATCGGCAATAGATAAGGTTTTAGGTGAAACAATAGGTATGTCAGCAGGATCCACACGGTGGAGTGGAGAAAACACTCACATACACAAAGATGGTGGCAAAAAAATCACAGGCCCCCAGATTTTGTTGGTCTATACCATGTGGAAATAGACAACACAAGATAGGAAGAGTGACTTCCCGCTTTGCATTTCATTCCTATTTATAATACATGTTTTGAGTACTCAAAAGTCTAGTACATATATAAGAACTAAATAAGTACAAAGAGTATGAAAGAGAATACAAAGGAACTAGATATGTTACAAAGAACCAAGTCATAGAATGACACATGTAATTAATATCCTCAACAATGCCCATGAGCCCCTTGAAGTAGAGTAGAGTTGAAAAACATGCTGGAAAACTATATGCGAAATAACAGTTGGGTCTTTGGTGGAGGTAAGGGGATTTATTGTGGAAATATTTATTGATATACAAGATTTGGTGTGTGATTTTTGAGCACTTGTTTTTGCCATTTAAACAAAGTTGATCTATGATTTTTCTGTCTTGTATGCTTGCTGCTATTTCTATGTAACTAGTATTTTGTATTCTTTGTAGGTCCAGGACAACAATGACCTTTTGTCATACTGGTTATCTAATTCATCTACATTATTGCTGCTGCTCCAACGTACTCTTAAAGCTAGTGGTGCTGCAAGTATGACTCCCCAAAGGCGTAGATCTTCATCAGCCTCTTTATTTGGGAGAACATTACAGGTGCAATAATGTACATACATCAAAATCTTTCGAGCTCAATCTAAATGATGGATTTTTGAGATAACTTTAGAGTATGTGCTTTTTAATGGCTTCTTCAATCATGGGGTTGTGATTGAGAAGGTTGAGTGGTACAAGTGAACTATAGTGGCCTGCGTTTATTAGATATTTGTTCACCAAGGGTGGTCTGTGAATATTGGACACCTGCCTAACCTTTGTGCGATACTTACCATCTCATTCAGTTTTCCATAGTCTATGGATGCCCACTATTTCATTAAGTTGTTCTCACACCTAGACATAGTGACCTTAGCGAGCTTGTCTTAGGTTAATAGTTTTCCCCCTAAGCATGGAGTACAACCTTAACATGATTGTGCCAAGTAGTTCATTATGCATTGCTATGTTTGATAATAATCCAGGGTCTCAGAGCATCTCCTCAAAGCGCGGGTCTTCCATTTTTGAATGGCCGATTGATTGGTGGGCTGGATGAGTTGAGGCAAGTTGATGCTAAATATCCAGCACTTCTCTTTAAACAGCAGCTTACAGCTTTTCTTGAAAAAATATATGGAATGGTAAGAGACAATTTGAAGAAAGAGATATCTCCACTGCTTGGTTTGTGTATTCAGGTAGGATCTGCTGAACAGGTCGTATAGTTCCATTACTTAAAGACATAAGCCACCTTTTTTTAATTCATATTTGATGGCAGGCTCCCAGGACATCCCGTGCTAGTTTGGTAAAAGGTTCTCGGTCTCATGCAAATGCAGCTGCTCAACAAGCTTTGATTGCGCATTGGCAAAGCATTGTTAAAAGCCTAAACAATTATTTAAAAACTCTCAGGGCCAACTTTGTATGTACTACCATATAGCTTTGTCATGGCTTTCAGCTTTGTTAATGTTTACTGACATTTCAATAGTGCAATCATTATCCTATGTATAATTTTCTAACTTGCATGCTTATGTCTTAGTTTGTAAGCTTGAAGTAATGACGGTTAGTGACAGGACTGTCTTGTATCCTACAGGTACCTCCATTTTTAGTGCGCAAAGTTTTTACTCAGATATTTTCTTTCATTAATGTGCAACTCTTCAATAGGTAAGTGCTTTCCCATCTCATGAGGCAACTCTGCTTGATGACTGGCCCATTAGTTCAGATTGTCTTTTCAAACGCCATATGGTTAGGTTTTATTAGTATTCATTTCCCTCTGGTTGACTTGCAGCCTTCTTTTGAGGCGAGAGTGTTGTTCTTTTAGTAATGGAGAATATGTAAAAGCTGGCCTAGCTGAGTTGGAACAATGGTGCTATGAAACAACTGAAGAGGTATACCTTTAATTATGTTTTTAGTCTTACTTATTTGCAACTGCAAATGCTTCTGAATTGCTGGTCCCAAGCCCGGATAAAGGGGGAGGTTTGGCATCAAAGTTTTGTCATTTGTAATTGCATGGATCCTAGTTTAGGGTCCATGCCCCGATTCCCTTTGGGTACTGGGTGGAAGAAGAAGAAGTCTTTACTTATTTGCAAGCTTTGATATGTCCTTTCCTGATGACTTTCTTCTATCCGGAGTTGACCCTTTTCTCAAATTCCATTTGCAGTATACTGGTTCTGCTTGGGATGAGCTTAAACATATCAGGCAGGCAGTTGGATTCCTGGTGAGCTACTTTCTCTAGTTCTATAATTATTCCACACACAGCTTGATGGTGGTGAATAATTTCTGTTTGTTTGTTCGTCTAAAATTAGGTCATACATCAAAAGCCAAAGAAGACTTTGAATGAAATAACAAAGGATCTTTGCCCGGTGGGTGAATATCAACTCAAAGCATGTCTTTCTAAGCTTCAGTTACTTGAAGCGTAGCACCAATGATTGCTGATTCTGTTTTCTTATTTGATTAATTTTAGGTTCTCAGTATACAACAATTGTACAGGATCAGCACTATGTATTGGGATGATAAGTATGGAACACATAGTGTTTCTACAGATGTAAGTTATGCTGGGTGATAAATCCTCTTTTGCTGTTGTGTAATTGTTTGTCAACTTGGATTTTGCAGTTTGATTTTTCTTTGAAAATCAATTCACATTGCAGGTTATCTCAAGCATGAGAGTCATGATGACAGAAGATTCAAACAATGCTGTCAGCAGTTCGTTCTTGTTAGATGATGATTCCAGGTACTACTGCTTACTGCTTTTTGATAAGTTTCCAGTGTAGAAGTTAATGTTATGTGCCCTCGTGCAAAACAAGGGTTTTCCATCTATCTTGGGCCTTCACAGATGACCCTGCTTGAATGGCATCAAGAAATGATACTTGGAGAGCTCCCTACTAATTCATGACTAGTAAAGATTGAAATGAAAAGAAAGGAGAAGAGGGAAAGCAAAGTTCAATAATCCAAGAACAGTATTTTTAGAATAGGAGCTTGATCTTCCATCTGCGGTTTTTTCCGTGAATACATATGACATTATTGGTTGACTAGTTTTGTTTCCCACTGTTTAGGGTGTTGTCAGTGACCTCCATCGATAAATTTGACCATCTGTTATTTTTTATATTCTAAGACACCTTGTTATTCACTGAATTCTATTTGTTACTTTAACCGTGAACAATTTGAGGTTGATCCTCTTTATGTTTAGTAGTTGTCTTACCTGCTTCTCTCGAGTACTCAAAAAATCTTTGTCTTATTTTGCAGCATTCCTTTTACGGTGGACAACATTTCTAAATCAATTCAACAGATAGATGTTACCGATGTTGATCCTCCACCTTTGATACGTGAAAATTCTGGATTTGTTTTCTTGTTACAGCGCTCCGAGTAATAGGCTTGTTATCTTGCCAGCGTTCTTTGTGCAGGTTATCCAAGCCGGAAATTCTCTTTGCACCACCCAGACCTAGGACACCTAGTTCTGAAACCTGGTTTGCCTTTAGCTTCTCCACAGCCCCTTGTGCATAACACCACCACCCCACCCCCTTGTCCATCAGGCATTCATTATTTGTTTGGCTTTCCCAAAGTCATATAGGGTCTAATTTGGCCAATCCTTTTGCATTGCCCTTTTACCTGTATTGTTTATCATATTGATTGATTTTTCTTGAGCCTAGTGATACTTGCATATATTGCATTATAGTGTCTATAGACCTAATTTGATTCTGTGCTGCGTTTTAAGTGACATGCCCAGGATCAAATCAGTGTGTTATTTCCCTTACAGTTTATTGGTTTGGGGCAAGTGTGATTGCTCAAATATCAGAACAAGCTTCAGTTGGTATATTTGTTCTGTACATATATTTATTCTTTACAGGAGTTTACACAGCAGTGATGATTGTAATCCTTGAATCCTTTACAAGAAAATCGATTTGTAATGTATCCATTTGTTTGTTATTCCTGGTTTGTAATTATTTTCAAGCAGGTAAATGTTTGCAGTTCCAATTCATGCTGCGCAATATGCTGCATGTTTATAATATTGTTTTGGTATTCGACAAACAAGGATTCAAGCAAACATGTTCGGTTCAAAATCTCAAGCAAACGTGTTCTTTAGGTGTCTTAATTACTTAGTATTATAGTTCATTGGGTTGCGTCATTATCTTATATTAGGACAATGTATCAATGGATCAGGCAAGCAACTAAGCAAGTGTATGGTCTATTAATAAGACCGGCGTGAGGGAAAGTATTGGCGATAATTCTGTAACATGTCTCCCTGTTACCACTAGATGTAAAGAAAATAAAGGCGAATATAGGAAAGAGCGCGTGGCTGGAGTAGAAGAAAGGTGCCGGCGGTATATTGCTTAGAGGGGAAGGAGACTGTATCATATCATATCAAGTGTTCCATTACGAGAGGTTTTCCTATTTATTTATATCAAGCTCAAGTACAAACAAAGCCCTCTATTATTTAGAACCCAACTTAACTCCCCCATTAAGCCAATTGAGCTTTACCATATCAGCTAACTTCCCAGCTATCCGTCGAACTATAAAATATATTGTAAAAATTCCTTATAAATTAATGAAGAAATCAATTTTAATTTTTAGTTTTATCACAAAGAATCAGCCTCTCCAGCGAACTCTAAATAAAGACTTCTGATTTTAGTTTATTCCTATTTCATAAGGTAGGTAGGTGATCTTAATTTATTGCCAATTCTATTGGGTGGTTTCAAGTTGATTTGCCCCAGTATAGATGCTGATATAGAGCTGTTTATTTTGGGTCGGAAGTTGTAAAATACAAATACAAAGCCAAGTCAGAATATGTTGATTAATAATTAAAAGAGATGTTGATTAGTTTAGGATTTAGATCTCCGAAGTCTTTTTGATATATATGATGAAAGGCGTCACAGGTGACGGTTGCATGTGATGCATTGTTGGCTTTAGAGTGTTTCCTTGATTTGTGCTGTGCATGGACTATACACAGATCATGCCACATAGCGTGTGCAAAAATTAATTTTAAGAGTTTTTTTCCGAAGCAAAAATGACTCTAGAATTGCTGTGCTGCTGATTTTTCATATTTGTTCTATGGCAGACATGTTGCTGCATCTGAGCAACTTTATCCCGCAACCTAGGCTTATAATAGATTGAGTGGTTTATTTAGTTTCAGTTTAGTTAGCATGAAATAGAAATAGATGTAGATAATACGAAAATTTTAATACATTTCTAAAAGAGTACTTAAAGTAAGTAATCATGACTATGGTTATATATATATATATATATATATATATATGCTCTCCCATGTCAAAAAAATCTCCTTTTTTCTGATTCATTGATATGAAAAGGGGGATAATTAATTACACATATGAGAGCACATAGTTGACTCACTCAAAATTAATCGTAATTATTTCATAGCCCACTTGGATGCAACCATATTTGATTTAGACATAAAATAAATTACTAATGTTAATTTATATGTAAAATATATTGAATATATCTATTTTAAATAAAGATAATTATTTAAAAAAATTTTACGTCATTTTGTTAGAATTGGAGAAAAAAACTCTAAGATACATGAGCGATAAATTAAAATTTACTTGACGCTTTCAAATACTTTTCCTCTAAGTGGAATCTTAAATAACCGGTTTTGTGTCCCTTTTTCTTATAGATAGGTTTTTGCTACGAAATGGAATCTTAAATAATCCGTCATCAAATGAAAAAACACCACAAAGTCATAAATAGAAGGGGAGGGAGGGGGGCACCGGATTTTGTTGGTCTATACCACGTGGAAATAGACAACACAAGATAAGAAGAGTGATTTCTCGCTTTACATTTCATTCCTATTTATAATACATGAGTATTCAAAAGTCTAGTACATATATAAAAATTAAATAAATACAAAGAGTATAAAAGAGAACACAAAGAACTAGATATGCTACAAAGAACCAACTCATAGAATGATACATATAATTAATATCCTCGTTACTGCCCATGAACCCTCGAAGCATAGTAGAGTTGAAAAAACATGTTGGAAAACTATATGTGAGATAACAGTTCGGTCTTTGGTTGAGGTAAGGGGATGGAATATTTATTGATATACAAGATTTTGTGTTTGATTTTTGAGCACTCGTTTTAGCCATTTAAACAAAGTTGATCTATGATTTTTCTGTCTTGTATGTTTGCTGTTATTTCTGTGTAACTAGTATTTTGTATTCTTTGTAGGTCCAGGACAACAATGACCTTTTGTCATACTGGTTATCTAATTCATCTACATTATTGCTGCTGCTCCAACGTACTCTTAAAGCTAGTGGTGCTGCAAGTAAGACTCCCCAGAGGCGTAGATCTACATCAGCCTCTTTATTTGGGAGAACATTACAGGTGCAATAATGTACATACATCAAAATCTTTCGAGCTCAATCTAAATGATGGATTTTTGAGATAACTTTAGAGTATGTGCTTTTAATGGCTTCTTCAATCATGATGGGGTTCTGATTGAGAAGGTTGAGTGGTACAAGTGGACTATAGCGGCCTGCGTTTATTAGATATTTGTTCACCAAGGGTGGTCTGTGAATATTGGACACCTGCCTAACCTTTGTGCGATACTTACCATCTCATTCAGTTTTCCATAGTCCTATGGATGCCCACTATTTCATTATCTTGTTCTCACACCTAGACATAGTGACCTTAGCGAGCTTGTCTTGGGTTAATAGTTTTCCCCCTAAGCATGGAGTACAACCTTAACATGATTGTGCCAAGTAGTTCATTATGCATTGCTATGTTTGATAATAATCCAGGGACTCAGAGCATCTACTCAAAGTGCGGGTCTTCCATTTTTGAATGGCCGATTGATTGGTGGGCTGGATGAGTTGAGGCAAGTTGATGCTAAATATCCAGCACTTCTCTTTAAACAGCAGCTTACAGCTTTTCTCGAAAAAATATATGGAATGGTAAGAGACAATTTGAAGAAAGAGATATCTCCACTGCTTGGAATGTGTATTCAGGTAGGGCTCGACTCCCTTTTCGGGGCCCATAGGGCCCAAGAAATTCATGTACTATGTGTCAAGCTTTTTCTGGTTTTGATAAATGTTTCCGGTCTTCATCTTTTTTCTCACCATCAGCTTCAACTCCTTGCTCCGTCAATTCATTTATTTTTAACGCTTAAATGAGCTATCACCCGGCAACTTCCTTGTAGCAGCAATCTAGATTTTTTTGTGGATAGTCATTGCATGAGAAGTGGGATTTATATTAGCAAAGACAGTAGTGTTCCCAATCAAAAATAATTTCACAGTTCCTTCACAATAATTTGGAAAGTAGATTATAACACTGTTGTAAAAATATTAAAAATTCAAGATGACATTTCTCAATGCCCTTGATGCTTAAAGAATGTAAAAGCAACCACCTTACACTCTATCATTGCACACCAAGACCTTGATTGATGTACAAATCCATTCATAACTAAAATTTAATGGCAGGGCTTGTCCTCAGTGGATAAAAATTATTCTAAAAATAACAAATTGATCTTTCTCGAGAGTCCTCACTGATACTGATGGGTTTCCAAGCAAAGGAACCAAAAATATAGAACGCACACTTGCGGGTTTTTAAACACAAGTTCCTCATTGTCAAACCCACGAAGAAAAATAAGCAATAGAAAATTTTCTATAAAATCCCTAGATAATATTGTCATAATTTTTGTTTCGTTACGGTTATAAAAGTTATAGAGATGATAAAATTATGATTGGTAGCATAGGCGAGAGGGATGAACATTAAGAAAAAATAAATAGGGATCAACTCTCTTTTTTCTTTACGTTTTATAAAAATTTTAAAAAATAATCTCTACTATTTTATATTTTGACAATGTTTTGTTAGGCACCTTTTTTATTCATTATCATTTTAAACCATTTCATATTTTGGCAATAAATAGTCATAGCAATGCAACTAAACGCCTTATAAATAAGTTAATTTTTTAATTAGACAATTTATACTGAGATAAAGATTGTCAAAATTAATAGTCAATATATAAACTTAAAAAACATTACTAAGAAAGAGCAATGACAGTTAACAAAACAGACAAGTTATGGAAACTTAATGAGATAAGCAACTGGAACCAAACGCCTTTTTGCAAATGAGGTATTAGAAGTAAACTTGTTCTAATGTTAATGACAATCACCTGATATAGAGATAAGCTAACCGATGATCATAGCAACATGAGGGAGATGATGATTGAATATAAGACAAGAGACGAAACAAGTATAGTACACTAAATTAAGTAATAAACTTTAATAAAAGAAGGTTAAGTGAGAACATTATATAAGTGAATACGCATACATCAACCAAAACAATTACCACTATGCCAAACGTATCAAACAACTAGTAAAACTCTATACCCCATCTAGCATCCAATGTTTGTATTCCTGCATATAAATCAAATACAATTTATAAAACAAAACTAATTAATCAAAGGAAAGGAATACTTATAGAATGGAGATTAATTTAATCCTCTTGCACAGATCTCCTCGTCAAAATCTATTAAGTCAAGCAATAATCAATCTAGCAAAAGGAAAAAAAGGAGGGAACACTTGGGCGGTGGTTTTTGAGAAGATAACCAAGGAGTTGTAAGGAGAACAAAGGAGAGGAAAACCCGACCAAATCTCAACATCACGATATTGACTTAACTTGGTGATCCCAATGGGTCCCACCAATTAACGAAAAAAATCTCCGGAACCCTAAAATTATGAGTTGGTGGATCGTACCTTAAGACCTAACCCAAACCCCCGCTTATGGGTCAAGCCTAAAGGACTAATATCTCCCCACTTAAGCGATGTACCTTTTTGAACTTATTTTATAAAGTAATAACATATCTCTGTATGCATGCGCTTAGAATTTATTTTATCCAACACTAAGTTCACCCGTGTAATATAAGAAAATACGTCAGCAACGAGTGTCATTGAGTCCTAAATAATTAATAGGGGATATCACAATACTGACAAATAAATAAAATAATAATCTATGAGAAACTTAAATTGCAGTTCTTCACAATACACAAGTTATAAGCAAATGACAAATAGAGCCTAATCATAATCGTTAATAATCTATATAAATGAATCAGATAATAGCTCATTGTAACATATAGGTTATATGGTCAATAGGGCTTGGCTGATAATTACTATAGCACTGCACACTCTGGATATACTCTACAAATGCGAACAAGCTGAATATTGTTGAAATTTACTATGCATGCATGTAGTAATCTGATATCATATATATAAGACGTCATCGAGCACCATAATTGGGTATCGACTGGGCCCTTCGGTGACTTCACACATCCCATCTATCTTGCGTGCAAGTCAAAATCCAAAAATATAATGCGTACATCAAGTTTGGGCATGGAAATGACGCATAATGCTAAAGTGCGACTTTGAATTGGATCTTACAATCATTCAAAATCTCATTAAGGGATATCATCCTTAAGGTTTTGTTAATATGAAATATCCGTTAAATGAATCATAAGTAGTGAGATCAAATAAAACTCTAGTAAATATGTTCTACGATGTAAATCAAGTTATATGAGCCTAGCAGAAGATAAAGAAAAAAGAGTCATAACTGGCCTGAGAAGAGCTCCTCGTTTTACTCCGGCTGTAACACCCACCTTAGCTAGCCATGGAATTTAAACATCTTTAAGAAATTATTAACCATAAAAATAAATCATGTTATATAAGATGGTTCCATGAAAATGATGCCACAAAATAAACTAACTACGCAATCATAAAGTCCCATAGTCTCCAAACCGTTTCCCATAGTCACAATTATAATTCAAAATGATATAATAGGAAGTCCGATTTTATTTATTAATTCTTCCAAAAATGACTGGTAAGGGAACCACTAACCACACCATTAACCGTTAGTTTGAAGCTATTTACCTACGGTCACAAAATCGCGTTAGTGATAAAACCACTAAGTTGTATAACTACAAGAAACAAGTCAATATTCCACATCATTATTTATCAAATCTTTTAATGATTATGAGCCTATGTCTGGCTCCAATTATCCTGGGAGGGGTGACTACCCCATTCATTTACAATCCCACATATGCGCACACACGCTATGTGGCCCACGACTTGTAGTTGTCGATGTTTGTCATTGACTCACCTTCTCAGTATCATAAGTGTATGATGAATCGTTTTGCACCATTGTACCCTTCTACCCCTTTCGGTATGAGTGTAGGTATTTTGTCTTTCAAATAGTTTTAAAGGTACGGCCCCGTATTAGACTGAGTCAATTCTTTAACCCCAATTACGCTCGACACATAATAGTCAAATCTGGGCTCAGGCCAACTTACTAAAAGGAATATAAAATATTTCAAGTAACGATGGATATGCCCAATGCACAAGTTCACAACAACACATAGGGATGCGCTTAGCGCCAACTTGATCAAGCCAGACTGGTTGAACGTTAACCAAGTTGAACTGAAGTCAAACTGGTAGCAAAAACACCATACTAATGGGCTAGGTTTTATGGCAGGTGCTACAGTAAACCACTTGGTGATAGGGTGGAATACTTGTGGTGTTGGAAAAATCACATGCCTCTACAAAATGATTGACATCCTTCTTAAGGCCCTTCCAATAAAAGAAACAAATAAGGAGGAAGCAAGTCTGCTCAAATCCCGAATACCCTCCCTCGAGAGCGGCATGAAATTTCTGAAGGATGAGGGTTTGTAACTCAGTCAAAGCTAGCACCACTAACTTCTCCTTATACTGAAGGAGAGCATCATCCAATAAAGGGATCATGAAAGTCTAGAATAGTCGAGAGGCATACGATGAGTAGAGTTAAAACAGTATCCTCCAGCAGCTCTGTCTGCAATCTATCTACAATAGCAAATTGTGGTTGACTCACCACCATCGGCTGACACTGAGCCACCACCTCATATCTTCTAGATAGTGTGTTCACAACAACATTATCCTTGACGTGCTTGTAGATGACCTCATTGTCAAATCCCATCAGCTTGGTGAGCCACTTCTCCTGAGTTGTCATAGTGATCCGTTGCTCAAGGAGGTACTTGAGGATGCTATGGTTTATCTTGATGATAAACTGACTCCCCCAACAAATAAGGTTGCCACTTGGAAAGTGGCTCAACAATTATCATTAATTCCATCTCATAGGTAGATAAGCCTTGAACATGTTCATACAGTAATCGGCTCGCAGAGGCAATAGTCTTCTCCCTTTACATCAATATTGCCCCAAACTCATTGCCGCCAACATGACACTCCAACTTAAAGGGAATACTAAAATTAGGTAGAGCCAACACTTGTGCATTGGTCATTGCAGTCTTCAAGGCGATGAAGGCCTCCTCTGCCTGCTCTGACCATTGGAACCCATCTTTCTTCAATAGATCACTCGAAAGAGAAGCAATCTTAGCATAGTCTTAGATAAATAGGCAATGACAACCTATGAGTGCCATTCACACCCAAGAACCACATCAAACCCCTTATGTACCAGGAGACTAACTATGACATCAAACACATGGCCTTGCATGGCGAGTGAAAATTAGCATGTTCTCTCACTAGTCATTTGATTTTCGTCAGCAATGCCCACTAAAAAAGAAGTGGTATTGATGACCAAATGTCTCGGCCATTTTGTAATAGGCTCACTGATGAAGTTGTGAGTGCTAGCAAAATCTATAAGAATTGAAATAGATAGCCTTTTAATAAAGCCAACGACCTGTAAAGTTTGGGGGCGTCTGTCCCTAAGAGTGTGTAAATCGATATGGTTTGCAACTCAACTGGCTCTTCTCCATGCTCGTTGGATACTACCATCAACTAGTCATCCATCTCCCTGTGGACAAAAGGAGATGAATGAGTGGTTCTAATTCCGCTACCCACTTTGGCGGGTGTCGCTGTGATAGGGCTGGTTGTGGTCAACTAGATTGTTTGAGACTGCCATGTGCACGTCATCTTTTGTTGTTGGGTCAATCGATCATCTTGCATCTTGGCTAGTATTGCCGCCCTAGTCCATGTCCATGGTTGGTGGAACTGGACCTCCATGGTGATCTCCTCCTTGAAAATGCCAATCAATGCACCAATGAATGCCTCTCCGGCCAACCTTGGACACAATTTGATAATGGCTTAAAATTTGCCAGATATTATGAGCGGGTAACTATCTGTCGAACATGTGATAAGGACTCATTAAAGTCCTTATATTCGGTGAGACCAAACCGAATACAAAGAGCTTCCAAATATGGCCCCATGTCACTACACATTGGTTCTTATCGCACTACTCAAACCGTTGGAGGGCTTCCTATTCGAGGTGGAAAGAGGCCAACTCCATCTTCTCATCTTTTCTTGTCTTCTGGCAGTGAAAGAAGTGTTCAACACAGTAGACCCACTTAGTCGGGTCATCCAATCTGTTATAAAATGGAAAGTCAATCCTTATAATATGAGATTGAATTGTATAAGGTGAGGTCATATTGTCCTTTTTGGTCCCATAGAAGTCCTCATAATCATTTGGACCATAATGTGGTCGAGGTCCATTGTTGCCCCTATTGTGCCCACCATAGTTTACCATTGGAGGGTAAGCGTAAGGAGCCCCAAACCCATCCTTAGGTAAGCCACACCCCATATGGAGTTGATCACGAGTAAATGACTCACCATATGGGTTAAAGAAGCCTCCGCCTCCATATAATTGGTCCACCAGTTGACCATTTCTTCCTCGACCCCATCATCAAATTTAGGAGCATGTTTTCCTAATGGTTCAGGAGCTCCATTGTGGGCAACAGCCCTCGGTAGGTAGAAAGTGGCCACAGGGGCAACAAATGCCTATCGTCCAAGTCGTGGCAGTGGGGCGATCAAACATGGCCTGTCCCTAGCCATCCCAGTCTGCGAGCGACGGGCCACCATGTGAAGAAGCCCATGGATGTGGGATGGAGATCTTGGATGGGCATGATCCCTAGACTGGAAGATGTAGTAAGGTTGTTGGCTAGGGTAACACCCCCTCATCCAACTAGCAGAACTTTGAGGGGAGGGAGGGGGTGTCACCCAGGCCGGCTATAGCCAGCCGATGTGTTGAGGGGCTGGATGTCGGCCCCCTATAAAAATGGGTGGCTGGGAAACCCTCTTCCCTTGACGGGGGCGGTGGGAGTGCAGTCACCCAGGCCGGTGATAGTCTGCTATTGTGTTGAGGGACCAGACATCGACCTTGTACAAAAATGGGCTGTAGTGGGCCTCTCCCCTGACTGGAAAGGTGGACGCGGGTGGGTTGTGGTTGGCTGTACCCTAACTGGGTCGCCCTCTAGTCTCTATTGCCACTCACGTGCCGATGTTGCTATCTTATCCAACATGATTTTAGCGGTATGTTCTTCATGGATTTTGCTTTCGTCAAAACCTTCATTGTCATAGATCAATGTTTTTTTGCCTTCAATCTCCTTCCCTTCATCAACTTCAACAAAGTTGATAGTTGATTGATGACAGAATCATGATCTTGTTGATTGATTCTTCATTCTCCTTGATCTCACACACATCGTGCTCGAGTGCTGTTAGGCGATCCTCTACCACCTTGGCTCTTGTCATATTCACCATGATTGATGAATGGGAAGTGCTTCAATCCCATTGATGTCCATGAAGTGCTTCAATCCCATTCTTACCAAATTGACAACCCTAATTAGTTTTCCACTTCAATAAGGATAGGATAATTTAATTTTAAATTCCATTTGAAAATGTTGTTTATTGATTGATTCTCCTTAAGAAGTTCATTATATATTTATAACTTCCTATTTTCATCAACTCACCTATAACACACAACTCCTCATTAATTATTATAATTTATTATATAATTGACTCAATTTATTAGATATTTGAAATACGAAAACACAAGCAATAACGAAATACAAAAAGTCAGATAAGAATTTGCTTAAGCCTGAATTTAGACATTTTGCTACCAAACGAGCAGCATCACTCATGATAAATGCTAATGGGGAGTGGAATCAATGACTCACTGCACAAATTTTTGATCAGGCACATGCCTTCACAATTATGTTTATGCTGGCGCCGTTTAGGGGCCTAGCTGACTACTGTTTGTGGAAGGTTCCACCTGGTGGCAAGTTCTTGGTAAAATCTCTTGCTAGGGTTTCTTCCAGGCAGGAAAATGAGGATGACCCTAATTCTATAGCCTTTAAAAATCTAAAAACTGGTTGAAAATTAATGCACATCCAAGACTCTTGTTTCTGGGATGGCGCATAGCAATGAATTGTACGTCAACTGCTGATGTGCTACGACGAAAAAAATGTGTTGGTGGATAGCAAATGTTGCTTCTGTGATGCCGATGAAACGATAATTTTCTTATTTTGGGAATGTCCTCTAATTGAAGCACTGGCTTTTAATATTCTGTGAACAAAATTAGCTGCTGGAACTGTGCATCTCCATATGAATTCATAGACACTCTCCTGGGATGGGCTAGGTTATGCAATGTCAAGAAGTCGGACGCATTAATCTGCAGGGCACTTCTTATGATAGAGATGGCTTGGAACGGAAGAAATCAAATGAGGTTTAATGAGAAGTCACCTTGCACCATTGATGTCCGCCTATCTAAGATCGAGGAGAGCGCTAATCTCTATGATTCGCTTATTTGGTTGTTGACCCGGTGGTGCTGTGTCAACCAATGCAAGGTGAAATTGGTTTAGGAGTGATTGTTGTACTAGAGTATATTTTAGGGTAGATGGCAGTTTCTTTGAATCATCAGAAGATTGAGAACTTGCGGGTTGGGTGTTTATCCAAAACAATTATGCTCACTTAATTACTATGCAGAGTGGTGATCTTGTCACCGGAGATCTGGCCAGCAGGTTGAGCTAGAGGGGGTCCAGTTAGGGCTGTTTGCTATGCTGCTTGTAGGGGATTGAAGAAGGTGGTTTCTAGATGGACTGTAAGGCTTTGGTGTTGAGAACTCATGGCAACGCCCATTTTGTGGAAGTGAATCTGCTGCAGCTTTTAAATAGACTATCTTACACATAATACATATAATAATTGTATTGTCTTGTGGAGTAGAAGCTGTAATATAGTTGCAAATACTTAAGCAAGGTTGTAATATAGTCGCAAATAATTTTGGAAGTTTTTTTTGTTTTTTGCATTGTGCTGAAATGATGAGTGCCGTACTAAAGTGGATGTTCTAATCTATCTTAGTTTATGTTGCCAAAAAAAAATTCTAATTTCCTCACATTTTTTAAGGAGAATGGTGGTGAAGGAATTTTCCTTCACCATGGAAAAACAAGATGAAATGTGAGAAGTTCTCACAATCCAGACATAAATGTCTTCCGCTGTCAGGGGTAATGAATATCAGTTGTTTTCAATAGGGCAGTTGGAAAAAATATGATGAAAACAAATTATTGACGTTAATTGCGTTGGAGTCCCTAAACTCTCCAACATTAAGTTTGGAAAGCACTCTACAATATAGTTCAGCATTACCTAATCAACTGTCCATGATAATTTCACAAAGTTAAAGACGACAAAATAAATGAACACAATGTAAAACATGCTTCGGTGCAAACTATTATCATGTTTTTTATCAATACACCTACAAGCTGACACAAACATCATATTAGAAAATGTGCACATGTACATGAGCAGCTACCATCCATATATGATCTAAATACTGTACAACAACATGCTTCTCAACAAAAAAAGAAAAAAAAAGATTGCGACATTTTTGATGCATTGAATGACGATGGTTAAGATTAATGCCTCAAATAAATCAAAGTTGAACGTCAAACTGTGGTCTAATAAGAGAAAAGGTTCATTTGTTAAACACTTCAAAGAACCATTCAGTAAAGAAAAGCAAACTCAGTCCACTTCAAAGGGGAGGATTACATGGCCCTTGCCACTCAGAACAAGCATAAACCAAATGGAACTCGATCTTCAAATATGACTTGATCCCTGCTTAATTAGAGCATAACACAGAGCAGTTTCATAGCTGCATACTATTACAAAAGGGGCTAAACGCTTCACTACAATATAATATGCTATGCACGTTCAGTTTATAACACAAAACCTGCTCCAATGTATGATTGTTAATTTCGAATAGTTGTAACTCCTTACCATGATAAACAATTTTCTCAATCCTAATCTTCATCCACCTCATCGCTTTTTATTCTTGTCTTTTGCTTGGACATATGCCAAAGACCTCTGATGAGAAATTTTTAGCTCTGCCTGTTTCTGTCTTCTCCTCTTTCGCCTTGAAGGTTGCGCATCACCATTGGCATCTGCCATCAGTAGATTCTCTTGCTCTTGGAAAATTGGCTTGGAAATTTTCTTTCTATGGCTTTTTAAATCCTTTGTTTCCTTTTCTTGAAGAGATTTCTTATTTGTTTTGAGTTGGAATCGCTTTTGCTTTGACACCTTCCATTCACTTTGATGGTAAGGAGCAAGCTTTTTGATGGAAACGTATTGGTTCAAATCCCTGTCATCTAGCATTAAGAGTTCTTCAGGAGTCAATCCATATCTGCTTGCTGGAACTGATGTGTATTTAAATCGTGTTTTCAAATCTCCAATTGTATCTTCATAGTCCAGCTTATAGTATTCTTCCAATTCTTTCTCAATCTCAACCTTGTCATGAAGAGAAATCTTTCTCTTTTTCTTCCTTTTCCCTTCTTCTTGCATGACTTCTAAATGTTCAACAGACGGCTGAGCATCTTTCTCGTCCACTTTATCTTTGAGTAACCTCTCTCTGGTAGCTAAAAACCCATCACCAGGCTTGCAAACATCCCATCCTTTTGGAAGCCCAAGTAATTCATCCTCCTTATCAAAATCAGGCTTCTCAAGCACACCATTGTCGTCATTTTCATTACCATCACTTCCAAAATGAGGATCAGCATCCTCTGCATCATAGTAGAGATCATTGAATGTTTCTTTCATCCTTTTATCATACTCTTCAGGATCAAAATCTTCTTCTAGGTCACAGTCATCAAGAGCAAAAGCCTTATCATCTGTGATGCCAGCAATGGATTTTATCTTCTCGAGCTTCTCCATTATTTCCTTCATTTTCAAATTCTTCAGGTGCTTCAACTCCTCCTTCCTCTCCAACTCTTTTTGGGCTATTCTCTCATCCTTGCTCTTCCTCTGTAACTTCCTTGCATTGTCCTTCTTCCTGACAGATCCCTCAACAAATCGTGAATGGCCCAGAACACGATCTCCAGCTCCTTCTTCAAACCGAAAATTATACTCTACCTCATACTTGTCCTGCTTGTCCAACTCATCCTCTTCCTCCGAGAATCCTTGAAGTTCCTCTTGAGAAAGTTTCTTGTGCTTGTCCTTGTCAATCCACATTTTGTTTAGTAAATAACTTTTCAAAAACATCTCATTCTCATTCAAATTTCCATCTTCACCAAAATACTCATCTAGCTTCTTGTGTACCCCAACGTCCTCATTATCCTGATCCTCTTCTGCAGCCTTCTTTTTCTCCGTGAATAAGTCGTCCTCTTCTCCACCAACTGCCTCGGCTGCATCAAGGAAAGCCTGCTTGATTTCCTCCTGCTCTTCTAAGTAGCTCTTTCCATGCCGGGTAAACTCATTTTCCTTAGCTGTATGGCCATTTTCTATCAATTGCTTCGCCACAACATCTTTCAAATACAAAGGTCTCTCCTTTGCTTCTTTCTGCTTCACCACCAGGTTCCCTTCTCCATCTGAATCATCTGAATCGAAGAGTTTGACATCCTTCTGATTGATAACAGGATCATTCTTTTTAACTCTGACGAGTGCATCATAAAACTGCAGATCGTTTTTACTCAAATCAGCCATGACTTCCTCTTCGTCATCGTCAGATTCTTCAGAACTGTCATCAGAGTCTTGAACTAGCCCACGTTTCTTCAACTCGTCCAGTCTCTGAAGATCCTCCCGCTTTTTATTATGCTCAAACCGACGAGCAAATTCCATGTCAATTTCAATATTGGAGATGTCCTCATTACCTTCAGCTCCCTCAAACAAATCCATCCCCATTCTTTTACCTGAAGAGTTAACAACCACCATAATTAAACTGAGAAACGATATGAACAGAAACCAAGCTTCATACCAGAAACCCCCAAAAGTGTAATTTAATCTAGTCTAGCCTCCACAACCATGATCATATACGATTCCAAGTAAAAGGAAATTCATCTGTGCTGACAAAATAATCAGCTTTATTAACAAAACCATAGGGTAAAAAAATGAGAAGAAAGCAAACATCCTAAACGCAAAGCAGATTTCTGAAACAGATGTATAAATAAATGAGCACTTGTAGTTGAGAATATGGTGCAAACTAGAAGGAGAGGTGGAAGTGGAGGGGATGAGGAGGAAGAAGAAGGCTGTTGAAGCAATTCAAAAGTATTCCAACATCAAAGCAAGAATGAAAGAAAGCTATAACAGAGTACATTACTCGTACAATAGGTTACACCTGCCCGGAATGCTGGAAGTAAAAGGCTAAATTGCGTAATATATATCATATCACGTCCGTACTCACCAAATCAATCACTGAACCAACCGACCAGCAACATTTTCACAGCACTAATCAAAGAACTAACAAAGGCCCAACAAAATCCAATCTTTTGACAGAAACAACACCAACCGAAGATGAGGGCAGACTTTCCGACACAAACCAACCATCTTCACGACGGCGGCGGCGGATAAGAAAAAGAAAAAGAAAAAACCCAAGAAAAGGATAGAAAAGTCCATCCAATACTCCCCCGGGATCTACCACTATGCTATCCGACACAACAACCAAACAAGAGACGCATCAAGGTGGCACCTTTCATCGCCAAATCTCCAGTTCAGCGAACTGGCAACAATCTGACAGAATTGAAAATCAAGAAACATGCAAAGGGAATAGGAAATCGTACGCCTTACAATCTGAAATGGTACGAGGTGGGATCGCCGCTCGTGAGACCCAACCGGAGAAGAGGCGGGTCAGGGATCCGGGCTTTTGGGGTTGGCGAAGCAAAATCTTCTTCTCAGGCCGAAGCCCTCGTGCGGCCCACGATTCAACAGCCCGTTAATAATGCCCAGGAGGCGCGACGGCGTGCGGAGGCATTTGTTAATTAATGCTTTTTTTTGTTCTTTCACCGGTAAATATGTTTCTCTCTTCAATACGTTGTCAGTGCTTTATTTTCATTTTTATGTTTTTTAGTGGCACTTGTGGTACGTGCCAATTGCCATTTGTTGGGTGTTTGGTTTCATTTTTTTACTGTTTTTTTAGTAGAAAAAAATTACAAATAGAAGGGTATCTTAAAGTGCTTTGGAGAGAGTATATCAAATAAAAAAACATGAGAGCCCTTCTAAACGTGGGAGTATACTTGAGTATGTGATGATACTATTGAAAAGATAATTAAAAATAAGTTATCAATATATACGAAAGTGTATAAATATTTTTTTTATGTATTTAATTGTAGAATTATTTTTAGGCCGAATAATATATTAAGATGTATTATAGGGCATTTTGGGTGAGTATTATAGAACATGTCATTGTAGTGTTACGATGTGTATTATATTTTATGGGATTTTTTTAATTTTTTTTGGATTTTTTTAATAATTTATTATGAGCTAGTTATTATTTTTAACTCGAGTAAGATTTAATTTTTATTTACGATATTGCCACCGACCCATTTCTTTCCCTGCCCCCCTATGCTTCTCATTCCCCTAAACCCTCGACGCTGCCCTTCTTCTTCGTTGCAAATACAGCCTTCGGCCGTGCACCATTGCCGATCGACACCACCAGTCATCGCTAGGGCAACAGTTTGGCCGTCACCCACCCTCCACGACGCAACAAAGACACCACAACTGAGCCACTCTCTCATCGCTGATCCTGCCGTCGGCGACTGTTGCCACCGCCATCTAGTCGCCGACCCTCTGCGACCTTCCCCAACTGAAGTGGAGCCCAATATCGCCCATCTTGGCTGGATCTAGTCACCCCACCACTGACCACCTCTGTTTTGCCCTTTTTTCGACGAGCCACTGCCTCCGTCGACCTTGTCGATGTTGTAGACGTGTCGGGCTCGCCGAGCCGGTGCCAACGGTACCCCATACCACGACCATCCCACTGGTAACAGCCACATGAAACTGTAGAAAAGTTGTTGGAAAACTACCATAACCCTTCTGAAAATCGGATTTGCTGGAATTTGTCAGATCTTCGGCTGAACTCATCGAGTCGAACCCGATTGAAATTTGAGTGTTGCCAAGTGCCAAATTTGGGCTTCGAGATGCGCGAGGAAACTCTAGCTATCGTTGATTGTCGATGACGCGAGGAAAAATTACCTCCAATTTAATTATTTAAAATTGATAATTATTAACACAACATGATAGGATTGATTGTTTGGTGTTATGAATGCCTGATAGTGGATAAAGTGATATTTGTATTGTAACATCCCAAATCCGGTTGATGCTTGTGAACTGAACTGGCATGTTAGAGGCCCCGGTTAGGTCGGCTAACCTGAACCCAACTCATGCAGATCTAATCTCGACGTCTTAAGATGAAGATACGACTCACCATACATAGATAAATGCTCAGAATCCTAACATGATACTACATGGATGACATGTAACTAAATTATACGCCAACAACAATTGCAATAAATCAATAGAAATTTTAAAAATAAAACGAACAAAATCTCCCCTAAAAGTGTAATTAGGGGCCACCCTGTCAAAATCAACATATACAAATATATATTTATATATCAACAATTTCATTCACTCAGAATTTAATTTACTGTATACTTATTCTGAAACTTGGGTCTCAACCTACCACGCTTCTGCTGTGAAACCTATTCATGTTTCACATCATGTCATCATGTCTTAGCACTCAATTACGTCCTATCATCATATCTTAAGCATTTAATCACATCATATCATGTCATTCTCAATATAATAACATCATAACAAAAATATTAACTACTCTATCATCTGACATGTGTGTGCAAGCGAAATTATTGCTCCTCTGTCCAGGCTGACACATATAACTCGTGATTGTCACCTATATATAGTATAAAAAAGTCAATAATAAGCTTTACTGGTCCAAAATATAACTATAACAAGCTGGCTATGAGAGCAAACTCTCATATGAAAGAAAACATTCGTTTACTTCATCAAAACTCTCTGAAGGGCACCTACTGAGGAGCCACTGGGTTGCAGACCCGGTAGCATCCTGAACTGTCAGCTTTGCTGATGCCTTTTTCGGCATTTTTTCCCATTTTCTTTTTCTCTTGTCCATCGGGAATACATATATATCCTAAGCCCTCTCCTTACCTCCATAATTCTCCTGGCCTTGAGCACAAAGGCCAAGTACTCTCAGGCAGTTGCCTTTAGTAGCCTTTGAACCACAAGTCCAGACATGCGCTATACTTAACAGTACCCGTAAATCTCCACTTTCTCTGGGTGTGAAGAACTAAAACACGGAGTTGTCAGGATCCCTGGGGAATGGAATAGTCCACTCACTAATCCAGAGCCTGCTTTGACTGTCACGGCATCCGCTCATGGTACATGCAGTTGGTTTTCCCATCTCTCGTCTTACAGAAAACTCGATAAAATTACATATATATAGGCCTGGGAAGGGATTTATATAATAGGCCCGAGGCAACGTGTGGTGGATCTTGTTTTCGAAATCATCCTCGAGGGGTTATTAATCCGAAAAACTGTTCGGTTAAATGGCCCGAGTTAAAGTGGGATCCGATAAAAGGCCACTTAACCCGTCTTACAAATAATAAAATAAACATACAATAAAAGAGAGTGTAAAACAGAGACGAGTCCTAAACGGACTTGGTAGAAGCACCAAGTGTGGCATCGCGCCTAGGCGGCGAGCTCCTACTCTGTACCTACACATCAAAACTAAATACTAACGCCCGCTAACTAAATGATGCATCAAACTCAATGACCATCAATTAACAATCAAATAATCATAAGTATGAAAATAATTCTAACTAATCCTATTCATACCAATTTTAATGTGTTTTTACATCATACTCGATTAGTATGCTCATATTTACTTTATCTTATTAGATCACTTATCCTCCATGCACTATTAATCACATCATGTAACTTATCACTTCATCCATAATTAGTCATTATCATGACAATTAATCAGTCATAACATGCTATGCTAGCAATCATCAATTTTAAATAATTAACTTGAAGGTAATTATACCTCATATCATTGGCATTCGGTCTCGAAGCTTGAATTCGGCGCTCATCGGCATCCGAAGTTCAATTGGGATCAATTAGATGAGCTCCGTGGAAGATCTAGCGAATTCCAGTGAATCCAATTATCTGGCAAGTTTTAGTAGTTTTCCAGCAGCTTTTGCGGTTTTTCGGCGGCAATCGCTGGCAATGTCTACTGGCCAGATAGCAATAGTATTAGGTACCATTGGAACCGGTTCGGCGAGCCCGACGGATCTACAGCATCGACATGGTCAGCGAAAGTGGCAGGTTGCTGAAAAATGGCTAAAACAGTGGTGGCGGCGATGGGTGACTCGATCCGGCCGGCTTGGATGGCGACTCGATCTGGCCGGCTTGGATGGCGACGGCCTCCGCTCCGGTCAGGAAAGGTCATTGGGTGGTCGAGGGTGTTGAGGCGACCACCCGATCATGGTGGAGACAGTTGCCAGTGGCACGATCGGCGACGGAAGTGTGACGCAAAGGCATGGCTTCCTCGCATTGAGGCGGCCAGATGGTCGTCGACCTGGTCGTGGTGACATGGCGAAGCCGTGGCGGGGCTAGGCAGCGCCGATCTGCGGCAAGGTGGCGTCCACGGCAAGGGGGCGGCGTCGGGGCAAGGGTTTGGGGAAGAAGGCGATGGGAGGGAAGAAACGGGCTGGTGGCAAACTTGTAAATATTACTTGACTCGTCTCTGGCTCGAGTCAAGAATAATAATTAAGTCGTATTAAATCTTAAAAAAAATCAGAAAAAATCCCATCAAATCAAACAAATACCAAAACATCATAATGATATGCTCTAGAACTATCAACCCACCCAAACTGCCCGTAACGCGTCCTAACGCAGTAAACGGCCTAAAACTAATTCTACGATCCACTATATATAAAAATAAAAAAATAACTGGCATACTCTCATATATTCTGATAACTCATTCTGTTCTGTTGTGTTCATGACGTTATCATCATATACTTGGGTACGCATGACCTCATAGCTCATACACACGATTGACGTTAGCTCAGTACACGTGTTCTGAAATTGACTCAACTCGAAAATAACGGTCGAACCGACCAGTTCTGAATATAAAACCCTAACTCGAATCGCGGGTTTTACGATATCGATATCTGAGATAGCAAACATGGGTTGATACCAAGTAATGGTCAACTAAAATTTAAAATCAGGGGCAATTTAAAGATTAGACAATTTTTTTGGATATAGTGATTGTTAATATTTGTTACTCACATGTAGGTATGAGTTTGACTATATCAAAGATATAGTCTGTGTAAATATTTGTTCCTCACATGTAGGTATGAGTTTGACTATATCAAAATGACTCTTGAAAAGGATACTATCATAAAAATTTAGCAGCTCAAAATGAATCATTGGGAGAGGCGGTGTATTAAATAAATTGTCAATAAAAAAATTTAAAAGTAATCAAAGGGTTTGGACTGTTCGCTCAAAGGTGGTAATTTTGCTCAAGAATTCAACCTTTTTTGTTCCATTCACAATGACTTTTGATCTCCCATCATCGTGGCCTTCCCCCTTTTTTGCTTAGGCGACCAATCGCCATTGTCATTTTGTTTTCTATCAATCGTACTTCATCCTCAATTCACTTTTGTGTTACTTCCTTGTCTGTTCCTTCTTCGTTCCTCATCTATTAGTCCTAAAGATTTCATAAATCTTGGATTAATATTTTGTTGTTGAAATATAACGCAACCTTTGAATAAATTTGAAGAATCAAGTTTAAGTTTGGCTTCAATAGACTTGCCGAATCCAAGTGGCATAAAGTAGGTTTGATTTGATCGATTTGGTGCTATGAAGACCTTGTGCTTGGTTTGTGGGCTTGGACATTGGTCACATCCACTATTGAGAGATCAGTTAGACACCAATCACCAAGCCATTGGTTTGTGTTGTTTTTGGTTGTCATAGTTAGTTGTGTTGGACTGTGTGGCATTGGTTACATCTAGAGTCATGTTGAATGCTATTTTAGGTGTACCTCATAGTCCTAGATGTGCCCTAGAAGCTTCCCTAGCCTCCCCTTATTTCCCCCCACTTCTCCCCTCCTCTTTTTCTCCCTCTTCCCCCCCCCCCTCTCTTTTCCCCTTTCATTCCCTATTTTTGGGTTCCCCTTTTATTTCCTCCCCAATAATATATTGATCTTACATCGGTAAGTATTGGATGTGAGGCTTACGTAACTTTTAGGGGATGCTATATTCCACCCACTATAAGGAAAAACATACCGCCATCCATCCAACACGATTCTAGGTTTACTCCTACCCTGATACCATCTATAAAGGTTTGGCCCAATTAATGCAAACTGATAGGCTTAGTCATGTATTCAAAAGTGATTAATCAAGTTATAAATCTTAAGCACGTCTCCATTAATATATTTGATCTTACCCCAGTAGGTATTGGAGATGAGGCTAATTTAACTTTTGGGAGATGTTACATTCCACCTACCGTAAGGAAATTCAGTCCTCGAAATACCTTTTTATAGTTCTTAACATACTACCATCCATCCAACACAGTCTTGAGTTCACTCTTATACCATCTGTAAAAGCCCAACTCAATTAGTGCAATCTAATGGGCTTAGTTATGTCTTTAAAAGTGATTAATCTAGTTAATGATCTTAAGTACATCCTCACTAATATATTGAATCTTACCTCAATAGCTGTTTGATGTGGAACTAACTTAATTTTGGGGAATGATATATATATATATATATATATATATATATATATTAAGGAAATTTGGTCTTTGAAATTCCTTTTTATAACTTTTGACATACTAGCATCCATCCAACACGGTCCTTGGCTTGCTCTTAAGCCATTTGTAAAGGCCCGACTCAATTAGTGCAAACTGATTGGCTTAGTCATGTCTTTAAAAGTGATTAATCAAGTAAAAATCCTAAGAACATCACCACTAATATATTGGATCTTACCCCGGCAGGGAATTGATGTGAGACTAACTTAATTTTGGGGGATTTTATATATATATATATATATATATATATATATATATATGAAAAGGTTACTCGAGTCTGGTGATGAAAACATTTTGCATCCAAATAGATCTGGCTCGTCAGAATAGGAAGCCTTAATAATAGGATTGATATCTCTTTGGAGATGAAGATTGATCCTCTTTGTGTGTGACGAAGATAGGCGAGCAGAAATTACACGGATAACCCTGATTAATTGTATTTTTTTTAAAAAAAATTGAAAATTTGGACTTGGTGCCACTTGCAATTAATTGTATTTTTTTTAAAAAAAATTTGAAAATTTGGACTTGGTGCTACTTGCCAGGATCTAGTTGTTGGCATTGCACACGTTCATATGTGTTGTGCATATGAGCAAGTGAGTGCCGCTCTTGCACCCCCCCCACTTCTCCTATCCACCCTAGCCACCACCACCATCCTCCTTTGCCGTCATCGAGCCTTGTGATGCCCTCCTCTTCCTCCTTTCTCCTACCCTTTTCCCTCTCTTTCCTCGTTGAGGTATGCGTCTTCTCCCTTGTTCTTTTCGTATCTATGCACGACCATTATATTTGCATGTAAAACTCCGTGATTAGGCATATAGGTAGCTAGATCATCATCATATCAGTATATCTAGTAGTTTTCTTGTTGATTTTGTGATAAAAATGTGATTTTTATTATTTGTTGTACTTTGGCTAATAAATGTATAAAATATTTGTGTTAGCCTAAAATTGTAAAATATATCAACTAATCTACCAACTAATGGTCAAAACCATAAAAAAGATTAAAACTTTATGATTTTTAGCTGTGCTTGGAAACCTCATTTTGCATGCCGAATTAATTAATTAGTTAAAATATTAATATTTTAAGTTGTATTTGGTTGTGTAATGATCATGATGTAAAAATCTTAAGTTAATTAATAATTAACTTAATTATCTAAATTAAGTTAACAATATAAGATTATTTTAATAATGATATTTTTCAAGTTCCTCATATTTAAAGTTGCTATGGTGAAATTATCATCAGGATTAAGTTTAAATATTTGACCCAATAATCTTATTCTCGATTAGTCAATGATGATGATATGCTCAACATGTGGATGACGTGTGATGTGGTGTGATGTGTGTTTAATTTCATGCTCCTTTGCATGCCATGTCATTTTCTATATTTAGGATTATCTGCATGTCATTACACGCACACATCATATAAGGTTTGAGTAGTGGTCAGCATTTACTAGGCCATCCAGAGTTGAGCTTACCGAGCTAGGACTGGAGCTAGCCTCACAGGTGCATTAGGACTCCTCTCTTCTGGATTTGCTGCTTGGTTCCACATTGTTTTGTTTTCACATCATAGGATGTCGTTAGTGGTGTTTTATTAGATCCCATACCTATGGGTCATTTTATTGATTTTCTAGATTAATAAAACTTTAAGGTTAAGATCCCTTTATGAGTTTTTGAAAGATGTGATCCAGCTCAATAGTCACTCTTGCGCTATGTATTAGCCATTCCAAGGCCTTATACCTTGTAAAACACAGGCTTTTTACCTGGTGGTTTTAATTTAGGTTTGGTAATGACCTGAATTGAGGGTCTTACCTAACCATTTTACCATGTATTTATGTATGGTATCTAGGTATGTATGAGTTGCCCAACCTTAGCGTCCTTTGGCATTCGATATGCCTATCTGGATGTAACACACTTGGCTTTTAATTTTGGTTCGAATTTAATCGTGTTAGTTAATTTAAGACCGTGTCCCTCGTGTGTATTTTGTATGCTTGCCATGTGTTTGATAACCTTTCGAACCGTCCTAACCACTTTTGAGACTTATAGTGCAATTCCCAAGGTGGACCCGATCACTTTAGGGTGAAAATTCTAAGTTTTTGGGTTTTCAGATAACACAACCCATACCTTTTTAGCTAACCCAACCCATACATCCTTATCTATCCAACCCATACCTTTTTAGGTATGGTACCCATACCTATGACATCACCAAACCAACCATCTTTTCTATAAAATCCACCCATTCCCTCACCTTTCCACTCCTCCCAAGCCTTCTTCTCCACTCTTTGATCTCTCTCTATCCTTCTTTGGCCTTCCAAGATGTTGTTCTTTCAAGGGTTGAAGGAATTAGGATTAAGAAAACTCTAAGTGACCTCCCTTTGAACCTTTAAAGGTATGTTCTTTCTCAGTTTTGGTCGATGATTCTTGTTTGGGTTGCTGTTTTATGTATAGATGTTTTTTATTATTATATTTTTACCATGTATATATGCCTCTTAAAGAATTTTTGGAAGTAGTTTCATGCCATTATCATGGGTACACAAATAGTTATGATTTTTGTCTCATCTGTATGTCCAGATCTGCACTAGTTGAGCATAAAATTCATAACTCATGTTTAAGATGTCATATTTGTGTGAACTTGGTCTCTTTATTTTTATGCAACATAGATCTACAAGTTATATGTTGAGCAGATTGATGGAGTTTGCATGGAGGATTATGAGAAGGTCCAAAATTGGATTAAAGGTGGTAGCTTTCAAGGTTCTAGTGACCTGATCATTTATTTCCCCAACTTTTACATCTTGTTATGATTTTAATTTCATAATATATCTTATGACCATACATTAAGAATGTTGTGATCTTAATATCATAAATTTACCATACTAAAATTACCTAAACTAAGGCCTGAACAAAATTAATAAAACATTGTGTGCATCTATTGTTCTCTGTGTTGACTGCTTAAGTTGTGTGTTTAGTTAAATGTTTGGCTAAAAATTAGATCAAATAAAAATCTATAAAAATTAACTAATAAACCAATTATTGTTTTATCTAATGGTTAATTGGATTGAAATTTTGGAGTATACATGAACTAAGTTCATAATCCTGTTTCTATTTATTTAAATTGGAAAATCTGTAGAAAATATATTCATCTATGGGAAAATTATATAATAAATTGCAGAGTTTACTAAGTATCATAATATTGCCTATGTTAATTTTTAGAGCATTTGGGTATGTATTTAATTCAGTAGAATTTTCTAATTTTACCCTAGTTGGGTAAATTACCGAAATCACTAAATTAGAAATCAAGATTAGAAAGATTACCTAGGCCCAATTACAAGGAAAATAGACCTTAAATATTAATGGACTAATCTTTCAAGTGTTATATAACTATTCTAATTGACCCAAGCCCATTTGGACTTCTAAAGCCCATGGGCCAAAATTTTGAAGTTTGATGTACAGTGACAGAGTACTATTTACAGTACGTTAATCCGACCTTAATTAACCTCAATCAACATGATAATCTACATATTATCACTTGTTAATATTTATGATAGACCCCTAGGGTGTCTTGAACTAGTGGTTCAAATTTCAGATTAATTGGATACCACTTGGTCTATTTGAAAAATCGTCCGATTAAGTCCGACGATAAAACCCTATGTATGAAATCATACACTAAGTAGAATTGTAACCCCAAGCCTTAAATTAAACTACTTAATGAGGTTTAAACCATCACTAAGAAAAGTAAGTAAGTTAATTAATTTTTACATATTGTATAAGTGGAGGCTTTGCCTCATCGTGTGTGCCAGTGTAATCCGATTATGATTCAGATTCCATCTCCTGTTAGGTTTCACGGATTGAGCTCCTTGATTTAGGATGCAGGGCTCCACTCATCTAGGTCTGTAGGACTTTCTTGCTTCACCCTTATGTTTGGCTCTTGAGTGACACATTTAATCGTGTTTTAAACGATAGGATGGTGTTGGCGGCACTTTTATTGGATCTCTTCGATATCGGGCCATTTAGTCGCATTTTATCGTATGTTTAATAAAACTACAAGGATGAGATCCCTTGTTGGTTTTTTAACTAAAGCTCCAAAATATATCATGCAAGCCTCTTCCCTAAGCCTATTATATAAGTACATGCACTCTTTTATGGATTTCACGAATAAGAGGGTGACTAGTATGGAGATATGAAAATTGTACTAGTACCGCTTCTATCCTTAAGTGGTGCAATGTATGAGGGTACTACGAATGTAGCACGTTTTCAGAAATTGTGGCACACTGGTTTTAAGCCACATACATTGGTACTGTGGCGGGGGATATATGAAAGATGTGAGGGCGTATGCAGATATATATATGTTTGTATGTTTGTATGATGCCTCTTTGTAGGTAATTATGGTTTGATATGTGCCTGCATCAGCCTTCGCTTACCACCTTGTATGATTCTGAAAGTTTGTACAACTTTTTTGTGGGTGTTTTAGATACCCTTTTGTCAGTAATTTTATATTCTTAGTCTCTACATGACCAGTAATCAATTCTTTGATTGCTGACATTTTTCTTTAATATATGTAAGTGTTTTGTCTTTTTCGACTGACGTAGGTGGATGATCAAATGACTCATGGCAGGGTATTTCATCTTGTATTTGTGTTAATTACTGAATTAATGTAATATAAAATTGAGATGTAGTGTGTTATGGGAATAAGCCCTAAAGTTGTATAAACTTGTATGATTTGAGATAAGTCAATTGATTATTGTTGTGCACATATGTTTTATATATCATTATATTATTATTGTTGTTCAGACATACTTTGGGGCACTCTAACTATCGTTTGCAAGGTATAAGCCTCAAAGTCTAGGAACATGATGAGGAGCTTACCAGGTATGCCAAACATATTTGTTGTAGTTGTGTGAGTGTGTGACAAAGATACATGGGTAGGAGGAGCATATGGTTTACACCGCTTGAAGACCCATGTGAAGTTCGGGTGTTAGGGTTTGATGCCCTGACATCTGAGGATGTTGTGTTTAATTTTCTTGCACATGTCGGGTATGTGGAACAAGTAACCACGATCCTTGTTCAAATTCTCTAGATTCATCCGCTTGTAAGAAATTAAGAAATGTAACGAATCACTTAAACTAAGTAGTAATAAAATGTTCATGTCAACATGCAATATTAAGACTGTAGTTGAGGTGCGCCTCTTCTATAGTTGAGAGTGATTATTAGAATTTTTAAAAGCCACCACTCATAGTCGTAAGGGAGGTTTTGCTTCTATTGTGGCTAGGGTGATCATGTAGAATCCTTAAGTTTAAGAGTCTCTCTATGCTAGTATGAATCAACATGCATATATGATGCAACTTTGTAAGGTTGCCCGTCTTAAACCTCCTCTTGGGTTGAGAACTGCTTCCGTAAAGTTTGTACGAGATTAGTCCAACGAATAGTTTTCCAAATTATAATATCACACTTTGGTCCACCCTTGGACCAAAAAATGGGGTGTTACATACCTATTGTATGATTTTTAGATTTTCTATTCGCACATGATGGATGAGAGTGCGACACCCACCAAGGGGCTCAGTCGGTACCCACTTGTGGTGCTCAGTTTGACGGTTAATTTATTGTGACTATGATTATGATTATAAACTATAGTACCTACTAGTAGTGTGTATTCAACATGAGTATACTCCCTGTTAAGTGTATCCAGAGAATGCATTTTAGTTATGATCAAATTAGGCCCTATTGGCCAGGGGATGTTGCCAGCAATCAAATTCTTATTCATTCGTAGTATCAACACATTACCATTGATTATTTCAATTTGTGTGCGTGGATATCTCAGTGATTATAATTAGGCACTATTGACCATATTTTAGTATGATGATGTGGAGATGTAGAGTTTTATGTTTTATGTTGAATTTTCTCATGGATGATGAGTCATCCATTTGCAACTTTGGAATTGTTTTTCATAGTTACTTTTGGACCTCTAGTTTTTAATTTCTAATGTATGCTTTTTATATAATGTGGTGTTGCATGTTTGGTCAGAGGGACACAAGAATTGAGAATCACTCATGACGATAGTTGACTTGTATGCTAGTGTTGTGTGTGGTTTGCTCATGTTGTTGTGAGGCCGGTGAGCAGTTTAATATATAGTGGGGCTAGTTAGCCATTATGATTATCCATGTAACGGCCTATAGGCCATATGATGAGAATAATATTTGGGGCTAGTGAGCCATTTTGAATTCATGAATTAGTGCCTACGGACATTTAAATAGAATTGTTGAGTTAGCATTTGTCTAATTGTAATTATCACTAACTGTGTTTGAGCTATTTTGTAGGTGTTATGCTCTATGGTATGCAGGTCTAATCATTTGTGCATAATTTCTCTAAGTCCAAAGTTCTAAAATTAAAGGTTAAAATTAACCCAAGTATGCTAAACTATGTTAACTGAAGGTTAAAATTAACCCACGTATGATAAACTATGTTACCTGTGTATGTACCTAGTGCAAAAAAAAAAGGGTTGGAGGAGCTTCTATGGTTTTTGTTTGCAAGAGAAGAACCCATGTGATGATCATGCAAACTAGCAACCCGAAGAATGTTAAATTGTACTATGGTTATGTGAAAATGTGACATGGATGAGCTGTGAATGTGTGAAACGCAATTGTGATGTGTTTTGTGTGTTGAAATGAAAATTGTGGAATGTTCTGCATTTGTTTTGTTAAATGTTAAATATTTACATGTTTATGAAATTTTTTTCATGCCCTAATTACATGGGAGACTCTGCCAAATTTTTCTATGAATTTGAAGTCTTTTTTGTAATTTGGAATAATTTAGGATGTCATATTTGCATGAGCCCTGTAAAACCCAGCCTTTTCGCCTAATGGTTTTAGTGTTGGTTCAGTCTTGATCCTAACTATGTTGCTTGCCTAGCACTTTTGTTGCATGCTTACGTATAATATGTATGTGTGAGTCATAACCTTAGTCTTCTCTAGTGCTCAGTGTCTGCCTAGGTGGACATCATGTCGTATTGGCTCTTATTTTTTATTTTATTTGAGTTGATTGTAGTTATGTTTAGGACCATGTCTCTAACGAGTTTAGATAACTTGTCACGTGTTTGAAACACCTTATGGTCAATCCTAGCCCCCTACACTCGAGGTCATTCAATAGCCCTACGGGTGCAAACCCCATGCGTGAGTAAACTGTGTTCAACATAATGGCACACTTATAGCGACTTTAGCCCAGGCTTTGGAGCAAAGGTGCCCTTCCAGCACCCTTGCATCAAAAATTCAAGCAATTAGGGTTTTGGTCCTAGTGCCCTTGCGCCCAGAAGTTGGCCCAACTCTTGCGTGCAGCTCACTTCAAGCAACTCTAACCTTTGTCCCAATTTTTCTTGCTTTTCGGTGTCGAGCTTGCAGAGGCCAATGCCCTTCTATAAGTATAACCCTTCTCCTCCACTTTTCACCTCTTTGGCTCTTCTCTCTGACCTCCACTTCCTCCACATCTCTCCATAGCTTCTCCAATCCCTCCCCAAGCCAAGCCTAGCCCCTTAGGGTAGTACATCTTAGGGTAGGAAGCTCCAAAAGACCTTCTATGGGTTTGTAAGATTTGTATATTTGATGTGCACTGTTTTGGAATAAAATTCATATCCCATGCGCAGGTTGCGGATTTGCATGATTATTGTCTTGTTAGTTTCATATACATCCACTAAAATATTTTTATTTAAATTAAAAATTTCGATTAGGTCTTCGAAGAAGTTAAGGAGATTTAATAGTTTTCAAAAATATTAATTCCATTCTTTTACACATTCATATTACTAGTGTATAATTTTTAGTAAGTATATATCATTAATAATATGAACTTTTATTTTTAGTATGAGCTCCTTATTTAAAACTAATTCTATTAGGAGTCTTATTCTAAGTCTTGGCTAACTTTAACACAAGATAAGCTACTTAGTGTATATCTTAAACACAAATATTTGATAAAAGAACCTTTTTTTTCAATATTTGTTGTGAGAGAGAAACAATCTTTGTGATATAAAAATTGTTTATGTAAGACCCTATTTTTCGGTCTGAAAGCAAACCAAAGTGCGATATTATAATTTGGAAGCTATTCATTGGACTACTATCATATAATTTTCACATAAGCGGATCTCAACCCTCAATGAGGCTTAAAATAGATTGTATTATTAGATTTTATATCATACATGCTGATTATACTACCGTATGAAAGTTCTTACACTTGAAGCTCATAACATGAGCATTCCGAGTGTTGAGAGAGGTAGCACCTCCCTTGTGCCTATGGGCAACATGGTTAACTAAACTTACTAAGGTTGAGCCAAGGTGTTAGGAATTGGGTTCCTCGGTCATGTACTAAATGTGCTAAGGGTTGTTCATGGGCTTGGAGACTCCAAATGAGCGTGGGTTTGTGGGTCTAGTTAGTCCTTTAAGATTTCAGGTCCAAACGCCCAAGTGGTTGGGCCTAAGTGGGCTTGACAAAGGAAAATCCTAACTCATGATCCCCTAATCCAATTGCTCCGAAAATTGTATATGATGCTAATGGGTACATCCTAAGGTGTGGGATGAATTTGATAAAAATTTATCACCATTTGTCTATACTTTTGGATTTTACATCTGGAATCATGGAAATAGGGTTTCACTCATCATTTCTGCACAGTGTGGATCCCTAATCAAGATGACCACCTAAATGATTTTTATTGAACCCCATATTTTGCATGTTTCTTGTAAATAGTTATCCACTATTACAGGAGTTTTATAGATTTTATTAACATATTTTAGGTTTCTCACCAGGGAGCCCAAACTCGGAGCATGACAAAATAGTTCAACATCATAGCATGCACATCACAACAATTAGGGTTTTGTTCATGCCCTTTAGGTTGTTAGATTAGTGTGAGTGTTTTCATGGATGAGCCAATACATTCAGGAATAAACGCGCACAAGAATGACTTCAAAAGCTTATCACATCAGGAAGTAAAAATTGGGGAAAGAAGGGGCCTGGTCATAGGGACTATGAAAGATACTATCTTTTGCCCAGTTTGTCTCTCTTTAATGTCTTTAGACACCATATCCGACAAAATGTACAATAGAAAAAATGTAGCTATATGTTCTTTTAGTGTAACAAGACCAATACATACAAAAAGAGCATCTATAGATAGTGTTATAATTTTTATAGTGAAACAACGCAAGATCACAATTGCACTGTATATAAAAATACATATCTAGTTTGCTAGATGCTCAAATGCAATGATTCCAACTTATATAGACCCCTAACAAATAGATATATACAGAAAAAAATATTAACAAAATACAGAACAACACACAACAAGGCAAAAGTAGTCCAAACTTGCTAGGAGAGGCCAACATGCAAGCTTTATCTTCGAGGGGACCAAGGGGAGGTCTCTTGGGCCTTCCTACCCCAAAACCTATAACCCTAGGTGGCAAGGCTAGGCTAGAAAAAGCCTAAGAGGGGCTTGGAGAGGTAGGGAAGGCTTGAAGATGAAGAGGGGAAACCAATGAGCAAGGAGGAGGATTGGAGGAGATAAAGAAAGAAGTGGAAGAAGGGGTGGAGAGGGGAATTTTAAAGAAAATGAGGAAAATTCCAGCTACCAAAAGCATAACTTAGTGATGTGATAGGTAAGGTATTATACCAAATGAGGTATACGTGCTATACTTAATGAGTTATGAGTGCTACACATAATGATGTATGGGTTGGCCCAACACCAAAAAAATTAGGGTTTTCACCCTAAGTGGCTAACCTTGGGAACCATGCCACAGATCCGACAGGGGCTAGGATGGTCCGAAAGGGGGTTCCAAACAGACAACAAACACACAAGATTCGTGATGAACATGATTCGAAACCTAACTAGACTCGATTCCAATAAAAATAAAAATAAGAGTTGGGACAGTGCTGAGCATCGGGGAGACTTAGGTCGTGGGCTCACAATTACATACCATACATACACATGCGACAAAAAGGGCCATAGATGCAACACAATCTGGGTCATGACTGAAAGGAAACTAAAACCTTTGGGCAAAAAACTTTGGTTGTACAACCTCCCCTACGTAGAAAAATTCCATCCTTAGAATTCACCAAAGGGGTACGCAACTGTGGCTATAGGCCGTGATCATACCATACAAACGGCTACTCGCACACACACAATACGGGAAGTTGCCATAATATCATGTTTTAAATGCATTGTCAAGGAGTACGCCACCATCAAGACGTTCCACTTTCGATACCAACGGTGCTAACCATACTGCTTATTAAATATAACATTGACGAGGCATTCTGCCAATTAATGCATCAGTACAAGGTCATGCTACTGTCAACTATCTTCTATGGGGACATACCTAAAGAAGGCAACTCTGGCATTGTCAAAAGCATATATCATGCATATGTCTATATATGAAACTTGAGTATATAGTCATACTCGCCTTCCCCAGATATAGGCCTAGGTGTTCTCAAGAATAATGGGGTTCTAAAGTGCCAACCACGTATACCTCAATCCATGAGGTGATCTAGATATACGGCATACCTTGTGACATATGCAATCGTGCAAAGGGAAACCTCTGATAAGGGTATCCTGCCTGACCTCAAAAAATGGGTATGACAAGTGTGAAATCTATGAGATGTCCTAAGCGAACCTAGAAGGTACCAATCCGGGGATGTTGCCTAAAAGATAGAATAATCATTATGTCTTTAGCAAAAATATGCACTATATGGTAAGGTTGCATATATAAAAGATGGGAAGGTCAAGGTAATGTCTACTTCGAAGTACCGTTATTGTCATTTACCATGGATCTTATCATCATCCCCTGGTAACAATGACATTGGTATCCCAATTGACCGCTCCTAGGGTTCTAGGGCAATTAGGAAACAATAGACAAATGTCTATCGATCGAGTGCCAAGTACACACGTACTAGTGGATGAAGAACTCCTGTCCTAAAGAACTACCATTACATCTCCAGTCAACGGAAACCCATCGTGAGGCGCAAGAGTGTCTCATCCTCTTGTCCATTATTAAAGACCATTCGTATCGTATTAATTTTTAGTGTTTGATCTCAACGCACTTAGCTACTCTATTGCGGTAGACTCGCAAACAAAGCTGTTAAATGACTACAAGTAGGCTATAAATAACACAAGGGTGGATACCAAGGAACTGCATAAGACTACACACCCACATTATTAATGTTGGGTGCTCATCGATAAGTCGGTGTAGATGATCTAGATCTCTGATCTCGATCTACCTGCTTTGGTCATCATCCATTAGCTTGTTGAACTGCTGAACTCCGCACTATCTAACTATCATGTCACAAGGTTGATATTTTTACCTATTCTGCTCGAATATGCTAAGTTGCTAATACAACACTATCCTCTATGCTACTCTATTCTTTGTTATCTGTCCAATCTAATTTGTTATCTATAATTCCTTCCATATCATCTAACTATACGCAATTGCTATATGGTGTTGCACAGCTGGAAAACCACCTAACCTACTACTAACATACAGTAATATAATTGCTCGGATGGTGGTTGGTCAGTGGTTGTGCTACTCGAGCGGTGGTTAAGCTACTCAGATGGTGTACCTGTAAGTTAAAATCTAAAATCAGCTATCAAACTCTGTTGGGTTGTATGATATTTATCAATCCCGACTCTGCTCCCTATGGTAGTCATCTAAGATCTTTAAATACTCATACTACCA
>JAURVB010002162.1:0-43159 GCA_033002965.1 Piper betle
TTGGAGATGCTGAATATATTGGTAGTCCTAAGGGACAGAAAAGAAACATGAGAAAAATGTTAAGACCATACCAGCTAGTTCAGGATGCCATTAAGTCTGTATTCAGTGGCCCCCAATAGATGCCTTTATGAGAGTTTAAGAGAAGATATATGTGGTTTTATTCAAATTAAGAGTCAACTCTAATATGCCAGTTTGTTATAGTCATTTCTGGACCAGTAACATTCGCTACTAACATTGTTATAGGTAAAGAGCAGGAGTCTGATATGTCAGCCTGGATGAAGCAGTAACTACTATGTGCACACACAAACCTGCCACGATATATTCGGATTATTGTATTTTAATTATGATGTTTCAGCTTTTCATATGATGTTTTATGATGAAATTCACAATAATTTTGAGATTAACATAGTAATTGAAAATGAGATGACAGATATAGCAGAAATGATAGATGAAATAAGCAGGTGGGTTAGGACCCAACCCTAAAAATATAAATGTGAACAAAAATGAACATATAGGTCAAGACCCAATATGAATGTGGATAAACAAATGGGTCAAGACTAGTTCAAGTAATGTCAATTGAGTATGAATTAGCGGTTGAGTAAAGATTCAATTCAAAATTGATTATTGTGTGAATGTTTTATTAAATATTTATATTATATATTGTTTGACAGGGTGGCCCTTGTTGTACTTTCAAGGGACATTCTATCCATTTTATTTCAGAAATTTTATCAATTTTATCGCGATTGGTTTGTGTGTGAATTATGTGTCATGTCATTCACGTAGTATTATATTAAGTTTCAATCATCTCATACATGCATTGAGATGTTTATTTTCAATCTTAAGGCATCGAGAATAGATCCATTTGGATTAAGTTCTAGTGGCCCGTAACATTCCAATTTGACTTGTGAGTGAATCAGATTTAGGGTATTATAAACCTAATTAGAGTGAAGATCTACGAGAATGAAATTATTATCCACACCCGACTTAGTTATGTCTCAAATATGCCTAGGTATTTATAGGCTACTAGTTGGTATTCTTATATACAGAAATACCGACTAAGACATACCTACTTAGTAAAAAGTTTGACACCCACTTAGTGAGCTTGCAAATATCCAATGCATTTGTGGTGCAAATAAGTTAGATATGGCCTGATCATGGATAGTAGGATTAAGAAGCAATTCATCGAGTACTAGATAGGGGCCCAGGTGGGCAAATTTCTTCGAAAGGTCATGACTCTTCAATGGAGATCATGGGTGCCATACAAAATGAGCGGGATCTGCCTAGAACTTTTATAACAATGAAATATTCCTTGGGAAGTGAGTGATTTGCATATATAAAAATGTGAAAGACTTGGATAAGATTATATCATGAGTTAATATTTCATCATAAAAAATTGAAATGATTAAATCCCAAGACTTGACAGTTATATCTTACGAGATTGCATTTTTTATTTGCCTTATTGTGGAGCAATGGTGTATATAACTCATCTAATCTTAGTTCTGTACTGAGAAAATGGTGGGGAGTTACTCATTGGAGGATACTTAAGAAATTTTGTCCTATTTGAATGGTTGTTAAAACATTAGTTTCATCATTAAAAGCATTTATATAAATGTTTGAGGAGAATGACAATTCTAATGAATTTCAGATATTGATAAAATGAAGCATAAATTATTTTTTAAATATGTTATATAGTGGGGATAGTAGCATATAAATTTGTCAAATTTTAATGAATTTGTCCTATGTAAAGACATAATTATATAATAGATGTATTTTGTTTAAATTTATCACAGATCTTAGGGAGTAGCAATCATTTTTTCTTGAGAAGCCAATTCTTGCTATCGCGAGAATTGTGATATTTGTTAAAGTACACTAAAGATCACAACATAAAGTTTAAGAAAAATGATTAAATCCAGTTGGTATAAGTATTGTAAAACACTATAAGAAAAAAGGGCATTACAATAGAAAATAGTTTGACGGTAAAAGCCATATTTTGACCGTGAAAATACTTTACCGTCAATATAATTGAAGGCAAAGGTTTGAAGCAAGGAATTTGCAGGTAAAAGTTACCGTCAATAGATTAGTCTTATGAAATTGACAGGAATAGAAGACATCATTGGCCTACCGATCAAACATTGTGATAATAATTTAGATGTTTGACAGCAAATGGCATATGCTATGCCAAAAGCTGTTTACCATCAAACTATGATATATGACAAAATGACAGATAAACGACATTGCGAAACTGCTAAATCGGATTAGAAATGAGTTATTGAATCTGACTATTCATCAATAATCGAATAAGAATCGGTTTACAAAATATCAAAAGAGGGGGTTATTAGTTATAGAATATGTCATTTTAATGTTATGATGTATTATATTTTATAGTATTTTTTCATATTTTTGAAAAAATTGAATTATTTGAATTAATTATTATTTCTACTTGAGTCGGGCTCGATCAACTTTTAATTACGAGAATGCCACCGGCCATTCTTCCCCAATCACCGGCGCTACCGCCCAATCCGCTAGACCGTCACCCCCTTTGCTTCCCCGGCCCTCACCGTCGCCTCCCCCAGAATCGGCCTCTCTGCCCCCCATCACCCTTTCGTCGCCCTTGCTGCTCACCCTCGCCACCCTTCCTTCCCCCGCCCCGTCCCCTGCCACCTTCCCAAATTGGCTCAAATCAAGTAGGATCAACTCAAATCAGCCAATTCACGCACCAAGTTTTACCATGGCTGATTTGCATACTATTTTAAAACAAAATCTTTCCGATTTGATTTAAATCAACCGATTATACTCAAAATCGGACAATTTCTGCAACCATGGTAAAAAATAACTTAGATAGTCAAAAGCTTCATTTTTCTTATAAAATAAAATCTTTTCTTATTGTTCACATCTACACATACAAAATACACATTACAAAAGAAACTCTATTTTACAGTGATTACAAAATTTTCATGGTTAGAGTGGTAACCCCAAATATTCCTTTCTGGATATTCCTCAATATCATGACTATTCACGGAACATGAGAAGCAGATGAATAATCGCCCGACATTTGACATTGTCTTTTACTACAACAAATTTCAAAAAGCTTCCACACACAAAACAACGATATAAATGGTAGATATTGATAAATTTGGTGTCTGACAAAAATGCAAAGTTCGCAGTAAAAGGTCAAATGGTTGATGGCAAATCACAGTTCAGTAAACTTTGTGTCTGATAAACATGCAAATATAACTATGAATGTTGGATTAGAATCAATAGAGACTACACAGGAAAGATAGAACTGGCTTAAAAAATATAATAACTGGTTTAATGATAAATGATGGATATTTTCCACATCAGAAGATTGCAGAAACTGCACACATGTCCAAATCTTAATGAAAAAACTTCACACAGTTTAAGGCTTTTCAAGCAGGGTTTATTTCAGTTTCTAGTAAGAACTGATACATGTTGGACAATCAGCCACAAAGAAATAGACATAATTGAACAAAACAGAACGTTTACACGAAATTGAAAATACCACTAATGAACTTATAGAATGCAGACGGACTATAACTTACAAGTTACAACAAATTCAAATCTCAGAATAACATATTGGGCATCCTAACACCCCACTTCTCCAATGGCCTTCACCATTTTATACATTTTCAAAAGCAATGGCAGCTTGGAAATACCAACGACACCACCAACATCAAGAAGAACCAAGGCAGTTCTGCAAAAGGTAGCAGAACGTACAAACATGGTCTCTAGAATCACATCCAGTTCGACCTGCAATTCATCACAACAAAGAGGGCATCATTCATGGCAGGTAAAAAATTTTGGTCCCTTTCTTTCTCGATACCCGTCGATGGTTCGTCCCTCCACTACTGTTGTAACACCCATATAAGAGATCAAAAAGTAGCAAGGCAGGAGAAAAGTATAGAAAATGATAATAAGCTGAACTAGATGCTTGATGGTAGTGGCGGTGGCGGTGGCAGTGGGGGTGGTGGAGGCATGCGATCATCTCTGCATCAAACAGGAAAATAGTGTCGTTATCACTCTGCAAACAAGTGACGCTCACGCTCAGCTTGTTGCTCTTCCCAGCGATGCTCACGCTCTGCTTGTTGCTCTAGCAACTAGGCAGTAACTGGCCGAATTTGTTCAGCCAACTCTGGAGCATTTTTCTTCATCCCGCTCATCCAGTACCTCTTCCACTTTTCGCTGAATTCGTGCTAGAATATTCGCCTCTGTGCCATTTTAGGCTAGATGAGGTTGAGGTGGATGCTGCCGTGGGGGCCTAGAACTTCATGAGCATTTTGACGACCTCCAAAACCATATACTCTTCCTTTACTAGATTCACCTACAGCACCAATCCACGACTCTGGATAAAATAGAGGTTGCGTAGTATGATCCTCCTCCTATTTCACTCCAATGATAGTTTTGTAATTCTCCTTTAAGTTTAAATTCAAGATTATCTAAGACAAACTTTCTCCAAAATAAAATAAGAACCAAATAATTGGATGGAGGAAACCATCAAATCATCAAACATGAGACAACGCTACTTATCATTTTAATTAAATTATGAGTTATACCTCCACCTTTTTTTATTTCAGATCGACATATTCTCCTCTCCCCTGCTCTTTCTGTGGATACGATCAAATATTTGAGAGAATCCATACTGATCTTCCCAAAAGCATAACATTGATTTCAGATTCCCTTTTACCTTACCTCCCTTCCTAAAACATAATACAAACTTACCATTTTCTTAAAGTGGGCTGCGAGTGTTATAGAGCCACCTGTTTGCTCAGCTGTGCTTCCATCTTTCTCTGATAATCTATTATTGCGAAGGTATGCATAACAGCTATGTTGTGCCTAACAAGCAACGGTAACTCCCAAAAGATATTTCTTTTTGTCCAATTATGTTCTATTCCAAACCCAATTATCTTACGTGGTCACACCGTATGTTATGTTCGGAAGCTGCCCCACCTCTCTTTGAATTGATTCACCAGGCAAACGAAGAGGCATAATATCATTCTCAACCCTCCCCCTCTAAGGAATTGATCTTTTTGCTTTCGATAAGGATGATTGCTAGGTAAGAGGAGGCGGTGACAATCAAAAAAACATGGTTTCCCTATGTTTTCCCTGACACGTGTAGGTAAATGGCCTTGGTATTTCCCATACAACATGGACATAGAAAGTTTTCCCAACACGCTCCAACCAGATAACATGTTATAAGCTGGGAAGTCATTAATAGTCCACAATAAAATTCTCCTTTCTATGTCTAAACACCTTCAAGCCGCAGTAGTTTCAACTGATCTATCACCGGTCAAGCCGCAGTCGTTTCAACCGATCTATCAACGGTCGAAGAAAGACGTCAATATCAACCCCTCGGCTTTCTGGCTTTGGGATTATTAATGCCAGGAACATAAATGGTGGATTATTATTAGGCACCGTGTCATCACAGGCCAACAAGAATACGAAGAAGTTGAATCACCAAATGGGAATCCATCGACACACAAACCAAGTAGGATATTTCTAAGCTCAGCTGCAAAATAAGAATGATTGTGATCAAAATGGAGCCATTTTTTATGTATGTCCACCTCGTTTTGCATGCCAAATTGTTTAATTAAATAATTAAAATAATAATATTTTAACTCATTATAAAATGCATACAGTGTAAAAAATCTAATAAGTTAAATGATAATTAACTTAATCATCTCAAATAATTAAAAAATAAAAGAATAATCTTTATTTAACGAATATGAGTGTGAGTTTGCCTCAACGCCTTCCAACTTTTTCACATCATCGAGGGAAGTTCAAATAATTGACATGACAATTGAAGTTGTTTTTCATAATTTTACTAAGATCTTATTATTGATTAATGTGACTATAACTCAAGTTAAATTGCCCCAAATTTCTCAAGCATTGAGATATCTCAAGCTAAATTTAAGTACTTGGGTGATATCATAATGCATCGAGATCTTTCCCACTATCTTTATTGACTTTCTCCGAATCTCACATAGTTTTGTTGATGTGCTCAGTATGTGAATGTTGGTGTGTTGTGTTTAATCTCCATCACTTGCATGTCATGTCAATTGTTATATCTAGATTGTTTGTGTTGAACATTGTTTTGATGTGACTATACTCTAAACTCTTTAGGAATGAACAAAGAAAAATAAGCAACCAACTTGGACCAATTTCATCTCAAAAGTCTTTTGAAATGTTGAAATTATAAGGACTTTAGTAGATGTTCGGTTAGGACTTCGGCAACTAAAGCATGGAGGTACAAGCCAATGAAGATAGAGTTTTAAGAGTTAGTGTGAAGCCATGGAGAAATTAGCTTCAGTTACCCTTCGGTCAAGGGTTTGGTAGCCAAAGATAGAAGATTGAAGATGAAGTGTTGATGTGTTAGAGTTTGGCAAGTGTTTGGTTGTACGTTCGGCAACCAAAGGAGATCTTTGGTGAAACTTCTAAAACCGATCAAAGAGTTCGAAAGCTCATAGTAGATTGGTGAATTTTGAGAAGATGGTTCAATAGAGGTTTGACAACGAGTTCGCCGGCCAAAGATGACGTGGCTACTGTTAAGCGATCATTCGGTCAACGTTTGGTCAGTCATTCAACAACCGATTGTAAAATGTGTGCCCTTTGGCTAAGGATTTTATTTGTTGTTCAGCTTAGTTTGGCCTTTGATTTCATTCAATTTGTCTTTTGGTTCGATTTGGTTGGCTTTGTTTTTGGCTCTCGGGTCTAGGAAAAGTTAGTGTTGCTTGTGCCTTGGTTTGGAAGGCTTTTGCTCATGTGTGTGTTTGTTAGCATGGTTTTGTTTGGCATGTGTTGTGTTTTAAAAGTAGTTAATAAGGCCATTTATACAGTAGAGGGGTCATTTTTGTGGGGGGAGGGGGGTGGTGGGGAGGGGCGGGGGTGTGGGGGTTAGTCATGTAATTAGTGCTAAGATGTTATCTAATACCTAAGCTAATATGCCATTTAGCTTGCTATCACACCACTTCCTGATACTCTTCTACCTTATGCATATGACCATTTTGACTTCATACTCATTTAACGATTTTTATAGTGTTATACCATTATTAAAGCCATAAAATTTGTGTAAATATATTTAATTAGAGCCATAAAGATGTCATAAGTCATGTCACATTAATAGATCATACCACATGGTGGTCGTGTATATTAATTGTACATGCATTCATATATGCATCTTCAATTCCTTATATCAAGATTCATTGTGTAAAACTCACGATTCGAGTCAGGGTTTTATATTCAGAACCGGTCGGTTCGACCATTATTTTCGAGTCGAGTCAGTTTTAGAACACGTGTACTGAGTCGATGCCAGTCACGTGTATGAGCTATAAGGGTCATGCGTACCCAAGTATATGATGATAATGTCATGAACACAGCAGAACAGAATGAGTTATCAGATATATGAGAGTATGCCAGTTACTTTTTATTTTTATATATAGTGGATCATAGAATTAATTTTAAGTCGTTACCGCGTTAGGACACGTTATGGGCAGTTTGGGTGGGTTGATAGTCCTAGAGCATATCATTATGATGTTTCAGTCATTGTTTTATTTTCTAGGATTTTTCCCGATTTTTTTGGATTTTTAGGATTTTCTATGACTTAGTTATTATTCTTGACACGAGACGAAGTCGAGTCAAGTAATATTTACAAGTTTGCCACCAGCCTTTTCTTCCCCCCAACGCTTTCTTCCCCAAACCCTTGCCCCGACGCCGCCCCCGTGTAGCGTTGCCGCCTCCGTTGTCGACGTCGGCCTACCGCCGATTGTCGCCGACTAGCCCCGCCACGGTGTAGCCATGCCTCCCTGACTAGTCTCGGCCACCATTTGGCCTCCGCGATGCCGGATTGCCGCACCAAGCAACGCGTCCGCGTTGCGCTTGCATCAGTTGATTTCACCGGTGGTGACCGTCGCCGCCGTGATCGAGTGGTCACCTCCGCAACCTTTCCCGACCGGAGCGGAGGCCATCGCCGCCCAGGTCGGCCGGATCGAGTCACCCATTGCCAACACCACTGTTTTAGGCATTTTCCGGTGAGCCACTACCTCTGTTGGCCACGTTGACGTCGTAAATGCGTCAGGCTCACCGAGCCGGTTCCAATGGTACCCAATACCATAGCTTTCCAGCCAGTAGACGCTAAGCTGATCGGAACCAAGCTGGGCCAAAACCCGCTTGAAAACCAGAATTGCTGGAATTCACCGGATCTTCCGCGGAGCTCACCCAGTCGAACCTGATTGAATTTTGGATGCCGAAGAGTGCCGAATTTGAGCTTCGAGACACGCGACGGAACCCTAGCCGTCGCCGATTGTCGACGACATGAGGTATAATTACCTCCGATTTGATTATTTAAAATTAATGATGATTGTTAGTATAACATGTTAGAATTGAGTAGTTGTCATGATGAATGTTAGCAGAGTGCTAGATTTGATTAACTGTAATGAGTAATGCCTAATTATGAGTGAAGGGATGATTGTATGATTTGAGTAATTGCGAATGAATAGTAAGTGATCTAATGAGGTAGATCGAGTCTCAGCATGATAAGTGATCACGACGTAACTTAGAAAAACACATTAAAATTGGTATGAATTGGACGAGTTAGGATTATTCACTTTTATGATTATTTGATGGGTTATTGTGATGGATGCTGATGGTGTTGTGTGTGAAGTTCGTTGAGTTGATGCATCATTTTAGTTAGCGGGCGTTAGTATTTAGTTTTGATGTGTAGGTATGGAGTAGGAGCTCGCCGCCTAGGCACGATGACATGCTTGGAGCTTCTACCAGGTCTGTTTAGGACTCGTCTCTGTTTTACGCTCTTTTCTGTTGTATGTTTATTTTATTATTTGTAGGACAGGTTAAGTGGCATTTTATTGGATCCTACTTAACTCGGGCCATTTAACCGAACAGTTTTTGGGATTAATAACCCCTCGAGGAAGAGATCCCTCGAGGATGATTTTGAAAACAAGATCCACCACAAGTTGCCTTCGGGCCTATTATATAAATCCCTACCCAGCCCTATATATATATATATATATATAGTTTTCGCATTTTCAGTGAGACGAGAGATGGAGAAACCAACTGCACGTACCATGAGCAGATGTCGTGATAGTCAAAGCGGGCTCTGGATTAGTGCCAACGGACTATTCCATTTTCGAGGGATCCTGACAACTCCATGTTTGAGTTCCTCACACCCGGAGAACGTGGAGGTTTACGGGTATTGTTTAGTATAGCGCATGTCCGGACTTGTGGTTCAAAGGGTACTAAAGGTGACTGCCTGAGAGTACTCGGCCTTCATGCTCAAGGCCAGGAGAAATATGGAGGTAAAGAGAGGGCTTAGGATTTGAGACCAGAAAATGAAGTAAGAAAATGCCGAGAGCGGCATCAGCAACAGCAGATCAGTAAGTTCGGGATGCTACCAGGTTTGCAGCCTGGTGGCTCCTCAGTAGTGCCCTTCAGAGTGTTCACGTGGAGTAAATGATGTTTTCTTTCATATGAGAGTTTGCTCTCATAGGTAGCTTGTTATAGTTATTTTATTTTCCGGACCAGTAACACTTAGTACTGACGTGTTTTTATACTATATGTAGGTAATAATCACGAGTTGGAGGAGCCAGCTTGGACGAAGGAGCATTGTTGTCGCTTGCACACATGTCAGTCGATTGAGTGATTATATTGTGTTTATGATGTTATTATATAGTGAATGGTGTGATTAAATGCTTGAGACATGATGATGTGACATGATTACATGTTAAGACATGATAGAATGTGAAACATGAATAGAGTGCACAGTGGAAACATTGTGGGTTGAGACCCCAGTTCTAGAATGAGTTTACAATATATTAGATTGTGTGTTAATGAAATTGTTGATATATGTATATATACTTGTATATATTATTTTGACAGGGTGGACCCTAATTGCACTTTTAGGGGAGACTTCTGTCCATTGTATTTTAGAATTTTTATGAATTTTGATCGTAATCGTATTGTTCTATGAATTACCTTGCACGTCATCCATGTAGTATCATGTTCGGATTTTGAGTATTTATCCATGCATGACGAGTCGTATCTTCATCTTAAGACGTCGAGATTAGATCCGCACGAGTTGGGTTCGGGTTAGCTGACCTAACCGGGGCCTGTAACATGCCAGTTTGGTTCACGAGCGTGGACCGGATTTGCAGTGTTACACATTGTCTTTTCCTTTCCTTGTTTTCTTTTTTTATGAAAAACATCTTTATAAATTGATCTTTATACCATGAATTCTAAATTGTATTACTATCATCCTTCGAATTTTTGTTGAGTTTTCTCAACATTGTCGTCCACCAGCCAATGTTGAATTAAATATACGCTAAAATTTATCTTCAAAGTTGATTGCACAACGAGGTACCCGTACGTCAACTATACTTTGAAGTACATATTTCTGTTGTCGAATCTGTGGTGAATCATTATTCTTTTAAATATGTTGCTATTTGATCCTTTTATTTCTTACATTTGATGAAAGTTTATAACTTTTGACTAGATCTAGAACCTTGATCTTATATACCTACAGTTTGGTTAAATTTTCTATTTTGGTAACTCTTGTACTATTGTTTTGTTATTGTTTTTATTCATCCATTACTGCCACATTTTTATCCATATATTGTAATCTACAAATATATATAACAATTGATTTAAATTAATCTTATCTTGTTTGATCACGCATTCCTATAAATTCATCATGTAGATTGTGTTAGACGTTAAGTTGGGTGCATTTATAGGTCATGTGGTTTGAACTTGCCAGTAGATTGCTTAGAGCTTGGAGAGCAGGTCCGTTTAGGACTCATTTCTTATTTTACGCTTATCTGACAAGTGGGTTGTTTTATATCGTAGGATGAGTTAAGTGGGGGTTTTATTACAGCCCACTTAATTTGGGTTATTAAGACGTCATGTTTAATAACCTTCGAGGATGATATCCCTTGAGTTGTTTTCGAAAGCCAAAAAATCCATCGCAAGTTGCCTTCTTTCCGGGGGGTTTATTAATATTATTTGTCCTTACCTAAGCCTATTATTATTATATTTTATTTTTTCGATTTGGAGAGTGGGGAGATTAGTGGAAATTATTTCGGATATGTCTCACTTCAAGGGGTAAGTCCTAGGGTGAGACTTGTTGAGGAGCCCACTTGTTTCATTGTCGATAGGATTGACACAATGCTCTACTTTCCCTTCTTGGTACATCATTTTCACTCATGCGTCTATGAGCTTCTCACACCCAGAGAGGCGTAGGGTTATGGATACCATATTTTGCAGCGTATGTCATGACCGTGGTGTACTTGGCTTACCTTCTAAGCTCAGAAGAGAAGAACATTGCGGAATTAGAGAGGATATGAGAAATGGTGTTGCCCAATCAGCTGTGGGTCGAATGCCAGTATAGTTTCCTTTGAGTGTTGTGTGATTCTTCTTGTGGTGTATTATCCCCTTCTTATTTTACTTTAATATGAACTACTGAGTTCATATGCCAGTTTGATATTATAGATATTTTATTAATAGGCCAGTACCTTGTTTCTGACATTTTTTTTTCTAATATTTATGTAGGTGGTGTGCCTACTGTGTCGTTGGTGGATATATGGGATGCTATAGTCTTCACACATACACATACTCACGTCGTGTTGTTTTATGTTATTTTTCTATTTTATTTTGATTATCAAACATCTTTACTTTTGGCTTAGTATACTGATGTAATAACCCCATATTTTGGGAACTTACATTTCCAATAATTTATAATATTTTGAATAATGTTTATAAGTGGGAGTTGTGACTAGTGGTTGTCTTCCATTCACGATGCCAAGTAGGTTTAGATCTTAAGGGTTTTATGGGCATGGTCTTCCATGTAATTATGTTAAGAGGTAGCAATATTAAATAATATAATATTTCAGTTCAATTCAAGGATAAAACGGGCATGGGATGTTACAAAATGGTATGCAGAGCTATTTCTTGGATGATTGGAATGGATTATTTTTTTGAGTATGTGTGCATGTGTGTATGTGAAGTGGTCATTAGTATTCGTTGGCACGTATGTTATTGTTTGTGTTGTTTGGTATTGTGTGTTTACCTTTGGTTTGAGATTGTCTTCGTAGGAGGTTGATAGATGTGGTGAGTAGGACTCGCAGAACTATTTTTAGAGATTTGACACCACCTAGGGTACGCCCAGGGGAGGCTCATAGTAGTAGTGTCTAGCTGACCTCCTAGTCAGGTTGTTGATGAAGAAGAAGTTGCTATGGGGAATGTCCATGTGCTTGATGCTCCAATTCCCAAGGCACCGATTCCACCTTGTGATGATAGAACTCGCGAATGGACTCATGCTACCTCAAGTCAAAGTAGAGCTTCCCGATCAGTGAAATCAAATAGTAAGATGACTATGATAAATAATTTCATAACAAGGGTGATAAAGATGCAATCAGAGACCCAACAACAATTGAAAGAAATGCAAACAAACACTCAGCAACAACTGAGAGAAATGAGGGTTGAGTTAGCAGGATCACATAAGAGACCTATTAATGATGAGGAAAGGAGTGAGACACCAACCTTACCTGCACGACCACCGATGCCAATAGGACCTTTATCTAGTAGATCATCAGTATTTCAGCAACTGCCACCACCACCTCAAGATCTTGTGACAAATACACCACCAGTTCCACTGACAAGTATGACCCATGGTGTGACTCCTATTTTCATTCGTGCACTTGTGCAAGGAGGCAATGAAACTAGTAGTAGGGGAGAGATTGTACCTTCAAGAACCCTCGACGTTGGAGAAGTAACCAATCTTCAACATGCAAAACCTAGTGCATGGCAGGTAAAGAAGTTTTTGAAGAATGGAGGTTGCATCTTTGCTAGGAATCTAGACCTAGAAGAGGCAAATAAATGGTTGATTACTACCAAGGGAGAGTTTGAGAACATAGATTGCCCTATGGAACTTTGGGTTTAGATAGCAATGGGTGTTTTCAAAGGTAAGGCAAGGACTTGGTGGGACTATGGCAAGAGAGTTCATTTTCAAGGGAAAGCACATAAGGACATTGCTTGGGAGAAATTCCAAGTTGTGGATAGAACTAGAATTTGAACACTTAGAGCAAACGGGTATGTCGATTGCCTAATATTTGGTCAAATTCATTAGTTTGGAGAAATTTATTCCTGGTCTAGTAGCCACTAAAAATATGTGAGCTAACCGATTCTTTGAGGGGCTGATCTACCCTATTAAGCAGAGACTAACCATTGTAAAATACAAGACATTGGATGAAATGGTTAGTGTAGCCTCTAAATATGAAAGAATTTGTCTGACTAGAGACAAGACTATTGGAACTCAAAATTTTCTAGAAAAAACACCAGTATAAGAAATAGATGGGGCGAGATGAGAAGACATCAAAGGAGTCCAACATTTCCATGAGGGCGATACAAGGTCATTGGGATGCAATGGTTTGTGTTTCTTGTAAGCGTCAACACTTTGCGAAATGCAAACTGGATCAAGTGGTGTGTTTTGGCTGTTGTTACCTGGTATATATGAAAAAGGCATGCCTACAACTCTGCTAGCAACCACAGACTCAACATTCTAGCATTGTAGATTTTGGATGTGGAGGTGTCGACCATAAGAAGAGGAATTGCCCTCTTGAAACTCAACAAAAAGGTTGTTATCAACTCCTTAGCAGCTTTTTTCCACAAGGTTAGCAAAGGGCTTCACAAGGTAGAGGTCAAGGAGATCAAAGAATCATCAACAAGGAGCTGTGATGAATGTTGTTGCTGTTGTGCCTATTGTGCTATCGATTATATCACCTACTCCATCAAATTCTACCATGGCAGCACTAGCATAAGCTAAGCTGGCCCATCAAATTCTACCATGGCAACACTAGCACATGTTAAAGGAAAGATGTTTGCTGCTACTATTGCTGATTCTTTAGCGGAGATTGAAGTTGTTGCAGGTATGCTTCCTGTTGGATCTAAAATGGCTTTAGTATTGTTTGATTCTGGGTGTACACTTTCTTTTGTTCCATCCAAATTTATTGATCAAGCAGGATTAGAAGTGGTGACTCTAGGACATTCTTTGTAAGTAACCACTCCTGCAATTGTTGTATCCATTGTGGGTTTGTGTGCAGGAGGGGCCACTGTTAATATCCAACAGTGCTCTTTTGTAGTCAATCTCTTTGTATTTTGGATGGTAGAGCTTGAAATGATTTTTGACATGGATTGGATAACGGAGAATGAAGTGTTGATTGATTGTAAAAAGAAGAAGATATATTTTAGAAAGGGTAGACGATGTTGCATTTTTCAAGGGCAAGAGATATTTCATCCTGATTTGTGGGCTATCCCAAATTTTCAAAGTGTCTACATTGAAGATATGGAATGATCATAGTTGTCTTAATGTCTACCAACAAAAAGAAATTGGGGGTATCATCTATTCCTATTGATCGTGAATTTGAGGACATGTTTCCGGAAGATATTATAGGGTTGCCACTAGAACGAGAGATAGATTTTACCATTGATCTCTTACTTAGGACAACTCCAATTTCAAAAGCTTTGTATCGTATACCACCTCTAGAAATACAAGAGTTAAGGATTCAATTGCAAACTTTGTTAGATCAAGGATTTATTTGGCCTAGTGTATCACCATAAGGAGCTCTGGTTTTGTTTGTGAAGAAGAAGGATGGGAGTATGGGAATGTACATTGATTATATGATGCTTAATCGGGTGACTATTAAAAACAAGTATCCTCTACTCCATATTAATGACTTGTTTGACCAATTATCTTTCGTTGCGGTATTCTCAAAGATTGACTTGAGATCAAGGTATCATCAACTAAGGATTAGAGTTGAAGACGTGTCAAAGATAACATTTATAGCTTAGTATGGGCATTATGAATTTTTGGTGTTACCTTTTGGGTTGACTAATGCTCCTACAATGTTCATGAATTGAATGAATAGAGTTTTCAGACCATATTTGGGTTAGTTTGTCACTGTCTTTATCGATGACATCTTGATTTATTCTTCTTAAGAGAAGAAACATGAGTAACATTTAAGAACTATTTTGCAAACTTCGAGAGATCACAGATTGTATGCAAAGTTCTCAAAGTATGATTTTTTGCTTAAGGAGGTAAATTTTTTTGGGCATGTTATTTCTGCTACATGAATTATTTCAAATCTGGCCAAGATTGAAACTATTCAAAAGTGGGAGCCACTAAAGACAATCACTGAAGTTTGAAGTTTCTTGGGTTTAGCTGGATATTATAGAAGATTTATCTAAGGGTTTTCCTCAATTGTAGCTTCTCTTAACAAATTAACTAAGGAGGAAAAAATTATCTAGACTGATGATTGTGAGCAAAGATTTCAAACTTTGAAAGAGAAATTGACTTCAATACTTGTGCTATTATTATTGGTTGGATATGAAGATTTTGTGGTATATACTAATGCTTAAGGAATTGGATTAAGATGTGTACTCATGCAAAGAGACAAAGTTATTGCTTATGTGTCAAGACAGCTAAAGCCGCATGAGAAGAATTATCCAACTTGTGATTTGGAGTTAGCCTTGGTGATTTATATATTGAAAACTTAGAGACAATATTTGTATAAAACTTCATTCAAGTTAATGACTGGCCATCAAAGTTTGAAGTATATCTTCACCAAAAAGACTTAAACAATAGACAAAGTATATGGTTGGAATTCTTGATAGATTATTATGTTCATATTGATTATTAGGAAGGAAGACTAATATGGTGGATGATGCTTTAAGTCGTTATCCAACTCAGCTCAGAGATCGAGATATTATAACCATGATGGCTTGATTGACAATAAGACCTATTGTAATTAGTTGAGTCAGGTTAGCACAAGAAAGAGATGTATTGCCAAATCAGTGGATCTCTATGCAAGCTTATCTAGGATTTTCTAAGAGTGATCATGAATTATTTTGATTGAATAATTGACTCTATGTTCCTCAAGTTCTAGATTTTCCTGATCTCCATAATGATATCCTTTTCGAATCATATGCTTCTAAAAGTGTTGTGCATCCTAGTGCTACAAAGATGTATCATGGTGTGCAAAGAACATATTGGTGGTCAGGTATGAAAAAGATGTAATTGATTTTGAGTACAAGTATCTAACTTGTCAGCAGATTAAGACAAAGTACATGAGGCCAAGCTGGTACTTTGCAACCCCTAGCAATTCCAGAATGGAAGTGAAAATGTATTGCATATGATTTTGTCTCTGGCTTATAAAATACCAGAAATCACCATGATACTATTTGGGTAATTGTTGATAGATTGACAAAATCTACTCATTTTATTCCAATTAGGATGAAGTTCACATTACAGCAATTGACAAGGTTATATATCTCAAAGATTGTCAGGTATCATGGAGTGCTAAGAGAAATAATGTCGGATCGTGATTCAAAATTTACTTCCAAATTTTGGGAAGCATTTCAGAAAGCATTGGATACTTAATTACCTTTTAGTACTACTTTTCATCAATAAACTGATAGACAATCTGAATATATTATTCATACTTGAAAGGATTTTCTTAGAGCATACATATTAGATTTTGATGGTAGTTGAGAGGAGCACTTACCTTTGATAGAGTTTTCTTACAACAATAGTTACCAGGCAAGCATTGGTATGACACCGTATGAGGCATTGTATGGAAAATCTTGTAGATCACCGTCTTGTTGGATTGAGGGTGGTGAACCTATGGTGGTTGGACTGAATATGGTTCGACAATCTCAAGAGTTGTGGCTCCGACAATTTGCCTTTTGGATCGTTTTGGCTGGTTTGACTTTTGGCTCTCGGTTCTGTGGAGAGTTGGTGTTCCTCTTGTCTTAATTTAGAAGTCTTTCGCACATGTGGGTGCTTGTTGGTGTGATTTTGTTTAGCATGCATTATATTTTAGAAGTAGTTAATAGAGTCATTTACACATTAAAGTGGTCATTTGAGGGAGGTGTTTCAATCATGCATATAGTACCAAGATGTTATCAAATACTTAATTTGATATGACCTTTAGCTTGCTGTCACACCACTTCTTGATAGTCTTCTACCTTATGTATATGATCAGTTTGACTACATACTCATTTTAAAAAAATTTTAGTGTTGTGCTGCTACAAAAATCATGAAATTTTTGTAAGTAAAATTTACTTAGGGTCGTAAAGATGTCATGAGGCACGTCACATTAATAGACTATGCCACATGGTGGGTTGTGTCTATTAATTGTACATCCATTCATGTACATCTCTTCAATTCTCTGTACCAAGATTCATTATCTTTTCATTCTATTGTCTTCTCATTTTTCTATGAAAAACTTATTCTTTATAAACACATCTTTCTACCATAAACTCTAAATTGTATTACTATCATCCTTCCACCTTTTGTTGAGTTTTTCCAACATTATCGCCAGTCAGAGTTCATCGGAATTTACTATCAAAGTTGTTTGCATGCCAAGGTACATGTGTGTCAATTATACTTTGAAGTACATATTTCTGTCGTTAAATATGTTATGAGTCATTATTCTTTTGAGTATATTATTATTTAATCTTTTTTCTGACATTTGATGAAAGTCTATAACTTTTGACCAAATCAATAACCTTGATCTTATATATGTCCAATTTGGTTAAATCTTCTATTTTGTTAACTTTTACACTATTGTTTTGTTATTATTCTTTTTTATTCATCAATGTCATATATTTATTCATGTATTGTAATCTACAAATATATATAACAATTGATTTAAATTAATCTTATCTCGTTTGATTATGGATTCTCATACATGTATCATATAGATTGTGCTAGATGTTGAGTTGGATTTGTTCATAGGTCCCATGGTTTGAGCTTGCCATTAGATTTCTTGAAGCTTAGAGACCAGGTCTGTTTAGGACTCTTTTTCTTATTTTACGCTTATTTGATGGGTGGGTTATTTTATATCGTAGGACGAATTAAGCAGTGGTTTTACCGCAAACCACTTAATTAAAGTCATTTAGATGATATTTTTAATAGCCCTCGATCCCTTGAGTTATTTTTGGAAACTAAAAGATCTATCGCAAGTTGCTTTCTTTCCCGGGGCTTATTAATATTAATAGTTCCTACCTAAGCCTACTTTTATTATATTATGTTCTCACGATTTTGAAAGTGGAGAGATTGTTGTAAATTGTTTTAAGTAAGTTCCACTTCGAGGGGTTAGTCACAAGGTGCGACCTGTTGAGGAGCCCAGTTGTTTCATTGTTAATGGGATCGACGCAATGCTGTACTTTCCCTTCTTGGTGCATCATTATCACCCCTGTGTCTATGAGCTTCTCACACCTAGAGAGGTGTAGGGTTATAGGTATTGTATTCTATGGTGTATGTCATGACTGCAATGTACTTGGCTTACCTTCAGAGCTCAAAAGAGAGGAGCATTACAAAATTAGAGAGGATATGAGAAATGGTGTTGCCCGATCAGTTGCGAGTCGAACGTCAATATAGTTTCCTTTGAGTGTTGTGTGATTCTTTTGTGGTGTACTATCCTCTTCTTCTTTTACGTTAATATGAACTACTGAGTTCGTATGTCAGTTTGATATTATAGATATTTTATTTTGTAGACCAGTAACTTGTTATATAACTTGTTATATAACTTGTTACTGACTTTTTTCTTTTTACAGGAGATGTCTAGTATGTCATTGGCAGATACAGGAGATGCTAAAGTCTTTGCACGTACACATACCCCTGTCATATTGCTTTATGCTGCTTTTCCATTTTAATTTGGTCATCAAACATCTTTACTCTTGGCTTAGTATATTGATGTAATAACCCATATTTTGAGAACTTATATTTCCAATAATTTATAATATTTTGAAAAATGTTTATAAGTATGAGTTGTGGGTGGTGGTTGTCTTCCATCCAAGACATTAAGTAGGTTTAGATCTTAAGGGATTTTGTAGGCATGGTATTCCATGTAATTAAGTTAAGAGATAACAATATTAAATAATATAACATTTCATTTTTCTTCAAGGATGAACTGGGCATGAGATGTCATACTGATCAATTTGAAAAAATTGTCAAAACTAGCCATTGGAGAAAGTAAGAGTTGGCGTTCAAATCTCAACAACTATTATTCTTTGAGGGGCTATGGAAGCCTATAAATCGGGCCATGGGAGTGTGTTTTCAACAGCTCCTGCTACTATCTTGTTCTCTTGTGATTCTATGCTCTCTTGGATCAAAATTAGAAAGTACAAGCTTATGCTAAGAAAGGATATGTATTAGCTTGTATTTTAGTTGCTTTTTATTCTTCCAAGGAGCTGATTTGTAAACTCCCATAGGTGTGGGGAATAAGTATGTATAGCATCTTTTGGCCTTATACTTATTATACATTTTTGGATTTTTGGTGCACACATGGAGGATGGGAGTGTGATGCTAATTGGGGGGCTCGGTCGATACCCACATATGGTGCTCGGTTAGTAGTTACTTGTGTGATTATGATTATCAGTATAGTACCTACTAGCAAAGTGTATTTCAGTATTCCAGCATGTGAGTGCTCTCTCTTTGTTGAGTATATCTGGATTATGTCATGTCTCAAATGTGATCAGTTAGGTCGTATTGGTCATGGGCATGTTATCGTCAACTAGATTCTGGCTCATACATAGTATCGATACGTTACTATTGAGTATTATAACTCTTGTGTGTGGATATCTTAGCGATTATGATTATGCCCTATCGATCGTATTGTGATTTAGTTTCTGTGTGTGTAGAAAAGTTTTTGTTTCATTTTAGTTTTTTCTCATGGACAATGAATTGTTCATTTTCCAATTTGTTGTTTCCTTAATTAATTATTTGGGACTCAATGACGTGCGTTACTATCGTGTTTTCTTATATTTATGTAGGTACACTATCGTGGCATTGGCCAGCTTAAATACTCAGATCACGAAGAGGCTAGAGGATGTTGAGTGCTGTTTTGTTCCTGGTGCATTTTATTTTGTCCCGACTATCCCTCCCTCCTTGTTTTGTGGAGGTGTTATTGGTTGTCGTGTTGATGTGAATTGTGGAAGCTTGGGCCTTTTGTAAAAGGCAAGCCAATTGAATATATTCTTTATTCCTAACTGCATTTTTCTGTTTTACACATGGCATATTTTGGGGTACACAAGTCTAACCTATTTTTCTACAAGAATTCTCCAAGCCACAGAGTCCCAGAACTCAAGGTTAAATAAATCTCAAGTATGTTAAATCATGTTGCTTGTGTGCAGGTATCTCGAATGAAGAAGAAACATGGGTTAGAGAAGGTTAGAGGAGCTTAGAGGAGTTTTGGGCTTTATTTTGCAAGGTGAAGGGGTCATGTGAAGACTAGGTAAACCAAGACCTAAATGTAAAAATATGCTAGAAATGAGAATTTTTAAATGCTATAGGTGTGATTTTATAATTTTTGAATTATATAGGTTTGTGAAAAGTTTTTCAACGTCCTAGTTACAAGGGAGACAATGCCATATTTTCTCCAAGAATTTTAGTTACCCTTTGGACTTAAATTCTTTTAGGATGTCTAATTTGTATGAGCTCAGTCATAGGTGTCGTTACATGCATTTTTGGGTGTTTTTGCCTATGCATTATTTTTCCTCGAGTTTCCATCTTATGAACCCTTGAGTGGTTTAGGTCTTTGTGGGGTTAGTTTTGCATTTTAATAGATTATGAATTAGTATCTAAAAATTTATCATTTTGATTCTATTCGCAAGCATGTAGAATTAGAGTGTTACTGGTCAAGCTAAATGTTGTATTTTGGATTTATAAAATTTATAAAAAAAAGCTTGTCAATTTTATTTTCTGCTTTAATTAAAACCAGACTTGGTGAGTTACTCGAGTTGACACCAAGTTTCTAGAGTTTAGTGAACCAACTCGCCAATCCAATCGAGTCAATGTTCAAGTTTGATCCCTTTTGAGTTGCAAGCTGAGTTTGATTGGGAAGCTCACTGAGCTGAGTTGACTTTCCAAGTTTTCATAGTCAAAATAGAGTTTCTAAACTATGATTATACTTCATGTTGTAAGTAATTGCTGATCCAATAAATCAGTATCTAAATTTGATCACTTTTGAGTTTCAAGCCGAGTTTGACTTGACTATGCAAGTTTTTTGAGCCAAAATTGAATTTTCAAATTATTATTACACCACACGTAGTATCCAACTAGGTTGTATATGGTTCGAGTTACAGTTTGATTAATACTATTAACCGTAATTATTTACCATTTTGAAAATTTTTACCAAATTCAAACCATTGATTGATTAAGCTTATAAAGTTCTACCATAACCAACTTTCCACCAATGATGCGTAAATTGACGCTTCCAGTCGGAATCAGCCAATTTAAATCGGATCAGCAGTGATCCAATTTAAAAAACCCTCTGAATCGGTTAGGCTCAAATCGGTCCACGAATTGGCCGATTCAAGCCGATTTTCACCCGATTCCGGAATCGGCTCGGACTTGGCCGATTCCAGCCGCCAGCGGGGAGGCGGCGATGGGGCGGCGGGGCAGGGCAGAGGGCGAGGGGGACGATGGGGCGGCAGGGCGGGAGGCGAGGAGGGGGGCGATAGGGGGGTCGGGGTGGGAGGCGAGGAGGGGGCGACGGGGCCGGGATTGGGGGCGACAGGGACGTGAGAGCGGCGACGGGCGGCGGCGGTGGCGATCGAGGGAGGGTACAAGGTGGCGGCGATCGGGAGATGGGGATGGAAATTACATCAGTGGCATTTTCATAATTAAAAGTTGACTCGACTCCGACTCGAGTCAAAAATAATAACTAACTCTAAATAATTTTTAAAAAATCCCAAAAAATGAAAAATATCATAAAATATAATAGACAATATAACTTGAAAATTACATCAAAATGACATATTCTATGCTAATAACCCACTAATTTTGACTAAGTTAAATTTTTTGTATAAGACCAATTCAACTGGACCGATTCCCGTCTGATTTAGACCGATTCCGATTCCGATTCCGACTCCCTCGAAAATCAATTCCGATTTTTGCAACCATGCTTTCCACCATTTTGTCATTGTTATAGTTAAATTTTTTACCACTTTTTATATCATAAATTCAATTAAAATAGGTTAAAAATTATAGCTATTAAAAAACTCCATATTCACAAATTATAAAATGTTCCAATCATCATAGCTATAGTAATATAGTATTGCATAGTAAGAAAAGTAAATTAAATATCTAAATTAAATAATTTCATTAAAGAGAGATTTTGACCATTAAAAATTTTGAGATTAGCATTGAGGCAAAGATCATGAGTTTTATAGTTATATATTAAATAACTAAATAAAATTTAGTTAAACCTATGAAAAGGTTGTGGAAGAGACTTCTACCATAGTTTCAAAAAATGTATCATACTACCCTTTTGTACCCAGCATAATGCAAAGTACTTTTAAATTTGGTATGGTTTAAACTTTTGTACCATTTCAATTGGAATTGGTTTTTTAGCACTGAACTTTTTACATAATTATATTTTTTGTTAAAATTCTAATATTTTAATTAATATTTAATAAAATATTGATGATAAAATATTTTTTGAACGTGTAATAAAATATTTTATTTATAATTTTTTAATATAGTTCAACTCGGTTTGACCCGATTGAACCAAATATATTATGTACCACTTAAAAATTTAATATGATCGCTGGTACTATATTTAAAACTATGCCTTCTACCCCTACTATTTAAAAGTAAAATCGACTTGATTAAATTAATCGAATTTTTAATTTTCCTTATGCAACGAATAAATTTTTCGCTGTTTTAATTTTATTTTAATTAGTAAATCGATAAATTAAATGACTAATTAAAGCTCCATATCTATTGGTTTCAAACCTCAAGACCTCAATTGGATTCACGCCTGCTATATGGCCCACGTGCACATTTGACCGCTCAGTGCAGTCTGCCCATGACCGCCGCGCCGCCCAGCCAGCATACCAAATCAAAGCGAACGGCCCCGAATCATTCCAGCCTTCCAAAAAGTCACATCCAAAACAAGCCAATCTCAACCCAAACAGCTTTCCACACAATATGCCATTCCGACCGGCAAACACTCTCCTAGAAGCATACCTACGTAATATTCCTACCATCTTGGAAAGAATAGGCCCCGAATCTTCCCTTTCGACCCTCCGTACTCATCGTTCCCTATATATTACCATTCCCTATAGTCTTCACCAGAAGCCCATCAACTTCTTCAATTCAAAACTCTCTGTTTGGCACCATAACATCATCTTTGTTCCAATGGCGTTCATGGCAATTAGTAGAGCCATTGGGGGCTGCAGGCCATTTAAGTTGGAGCCCATTGGTTTGGTGTCTTCCAACCGTGGATCCTTAAGTTTTACGGAGAAGTGGCTAGAGGGTGGTCCTCGGAAATTTTGTCCGGTGAGGGCCATGGAGTTGGCGGTGGTGGAGACGGATAGGAAGAAGGGTGAGGTGGATGCAGGGAGAGTGTTAAGAGATTGGCTTGTGTCTGCCATTGAGGCAGTCAAGCTGGTGGTTTTGAAGAGAGGGAACTTGGGCAGGCATCACATAGAGTTGTTCATTGAAAGAGTACGCAAAATTTACTTCATTCAATTATATGTCTTGATGATATAGATTCCTGGTAGATATGATTTGATGAATTGAGCTTACAATGTGAAAATCTTAGTAGTAAGTTGAGATATTGATGTGGTTGAATAACATGCAGGCGATCACAAACTGTCGGTTCTTCACAATAATGTCAGTGGCCGGATCGCTTATTGGATCTATCTTGTGTTTTGCAGAGGTAAAGATCAGATATTAATTTGTTGGTAATCACTAGTTAAGTACTGGGCATTAGTGTTTACGAGGATAAATATTGTCTATTAAATATCTTTCATAACACCAACCCTATCTAAACCCTATTACTTCTTCAACTGAATTTCAGGGTTGTTTTTTCGTCTTAGCGTCATTCTTAGCGTACCATCACAATAACATGCAACAAATTAGTTCAGGTCATGTAGAGATGGTTCACCTTCTTATCGAAGCGCTAGGTATGAACTTCGCAAGCATTTAACTCTCCTTTGATTCATTTAAAAATTTTTAAGTATGATAAATCTTGACAGTGGTCTCTTTTCTTCTTCTTTCTGAATCACATTTGCAGATTCATATCTAGTGGGAACCGCTTTATATATGTTTGGAGCAGGAACGTACTTGATGTTCCTGGGCACAAGTGAACTGAAACAAAGCAAAGGGATCATCCTGTCTAGCTCTGGCCTATTTGATCACAAGGTTAGCTTTAACGAACCATTGAAATAACAGGAAAAAAAATAATCACTGAATTGATGGTAATCTTACATGTTCTTTAATTTTTCAGCGACTGCGATCGACCGTGGTCATGAGAACTGTTTCAGAAGCAAAAATGAAGATTGGACACTCAATGATGATGATACTTCAAGCTGGAATGCTGGAGAAATTCAAGAATGTCCCAGTGACAAACGCAGTTGATCTTGCCTGCTTTTCTGGAGCTATTTTAGTCTCTTCCCTTTCCATCTTCCTTCTCTCAAGAATCTCCCATGGGAATAAGCACAAAAAAATACTGAGCTGATATAAGGAGCATTATTTAATCCACAACTCAGAAGGATACTTTCTTTCCATGTATAAGGGTTCTTTTGATGTTTTTTGTTTTTATAACTTTCATTTGTAACTCAAAATACAAAGATTTTGCTCATGCAACAAAAGTATAAATAAATAACAAGAGTATTGTACTTTTTTATTATTGAGCTTTGAGTTTGTGGTTGCAACAAAAATTCATCAACTCCAAATAATAAGAAATACCACCATCATATTACTGGAAAAAACATGTATTGCTAGATCGACCCATAAGCTTCCACTCTCAGACATTGTAGTTTCATTCCAATAAGACATTTAAATCAAGGTAATGCTAAAAATAAGGATCCCAGTGAAATCCAACCATAAAGATGTAAAGATTTAAAGTATAATTGGAGTCTTTGCTGGACATTCACTAATTTGCAGATGCTTCACACAACACTAAATATTTCTTCAAAATTTTGATTATCAGTATAGAGAGCAGTGCAGGCACCCGCTGACAATACAAAGAAAAAACATTGGTTCCTCCCCGTAGCGACGCTGATTGGAATGCCGGGCGTCCTCACCGTTGATGATCGAGATCATCGACAGTGGGGACGCCCGTCAACGTCACTACCAGTAGGAGCCAAAACCCGTTCGAATACGAAGACTCTAATAAATGCTAAATCAACTGTGGTTCTTTTGGTTAGTAGTAAAAACTTGTTGCCGTTCACATTCAAACCATCAACCAGTTAGCTACCAAATGCAAAGATAACATAAGATAAACGCAATGAACTCTCACTGGCGCAGGGCACCATTAGTTGTTTTTTCTTCTAGTTGACTAGAAGCGTGATTTTATTTTCACTTGAAGCAAAAAATAAGTCATTATGAATAAAATCAAGGGAATAAGTTCTCCATGGGTATGCAAGCACTACTAAAACATTCAAATCCATAACATGCTACTTTTTACTTTGTGATGTTATCCATTATATATGCAGGAATATTCGGTCTTCACATTACCCATTTGGGCCATTTCCAGCATTACAGGAACAACTTAATTATTGGCTGTAGACAATTTTCAGCGGTTCATTTTCCAGGCAAGTTACACATACCCAGTTAATAAAGTTAGCACTACCTGGAGCTGGGATCAGCATCTGGCATTACGTTAACCGATGGGCCAAGTCCAAGGGGATGACAATTCTAAGCAGCTGACAGCATAGGTGAGACCACTTTGCTGGATCATCAAACTTGTACAAGATATAGAAGAGTAACTAAGTTCTAATTTGAGATCAGAGCCAGAGAAGGAGATGTGCATTGGAACTTGCAAGCTCAATATGAGTATGACTAATTTCCAGACGTATAATTTTGTACCTGAACTAAATATCACTAAGTTCTTTCTTTAATCGTCAGTAGGGGCGAAAAGACTTCGACTAGTGATTTTAGATAGGCATTATTGACAACTTCAACCGTAGACCCATGGTTTTCCAGATCTATTTGAATCTAAAATTAGTAGCCATTCATAATGCAACTAGATACAGACCTTTCAGCATATAAAAAAAGCCACAAAATAATGACTCATCAATAATTATTAGTGAGGTTGTAAAATTGTCATGCCTTGTTGATCAGGGTCAAGGGCCAAGTGTTACTAAATTAAAATAAAAGCCCAAACCACACTAAAAATTAATTACTATGTAGTTATCTGATAGGTAAATTAATAATAACCTATTAGGCTCATCAACGATAAATAAATTATTCACACAATAACAAATATACCTAAATATAAATCCGTGTATAAATAAATAGCCCTGTTAATTGTAGAGTAACACTACAAAAATAAAATAGACAAATACCATGATACTTAGACTCTCCCATAAACCTGATTGGTGTTTCACTACCATAAAATAAGTGTCCATAAATCATATACATTCGAAACAAAATTAAATAAAATTCCTTATGTAATGGTTTTTGAGAGTCCACCTACTGTCCTTGACGATGAATCTCGAACCATCCTCGCTTGCACCTGTGGAAATAGTTTCGCATTAGTGATAAACTAGTGAATTTGTATAATAAAAATGAAATATTAATTAAATTAACATAAATAATTTTATCAACAATTTTATAAGAGCCTATGTCTACCTCTTATTTCAGTAGAATGGCCTCTTTACTAGGTAACTACCATGCATAATCACAATCGTTATCCATCCTACATAGAATAATTACGTGTCTTCAAAAGCACAACTATCGAACATTCTTGGCTTACTATATATTTTGACTAAGTAGGCTTACCTGAAGTGTGTCCAACATGCCAAGGGCAAAGCCAAAATCTCCTTAATTAATTAATTAACAACAACAATTAATTTAATTACATTCACCAAAGTTATACATATATTTCATTTTGCTTTTGAACCCGACAACTATTTTAATCCTATTATATACATAAATATACGCTAATACATAGAGCCTAAGATGCATGTAATGTCATGACGTGATATGCATGACACAATGTATGTATTAATGTATTTTTATGTATATAAATAGGATCAAAATACCTTTCTGGTTGGCACGCAAAGTGATATACGTATAACCTTAGAAAACACAATTAAATTAACGGTTGTTGATCGATTAAGGAGAGATTAGCTTTGACTTTGGCTTATTGGACATGCTTTGGGCCTGCTTAGTAAAAATATACAGTTAATGAAAAACACTAGACGTATTTTTTGATTTCCTAATAAAAGGAACCAAGTGTAGCCCAATAGGTTCTCTAAGACCATATTTGGGTGAAGACACAAGTCAATTGTCCATAGGATAGACAATATTCATGATCATGAATGGTAGTTCTCTAGTAAGAAAGTCAGTCTACTAGAGTAAGGGTCAAACGCATACTCGTATAAAAATATTAATATGAATTGTTTATGTTAATTTAATTAATGTTTCACTTTAGTTATACAATCTTAGTGGGTTTATTACTAATGCAAAATATGAATGAGGACAGTCGAAACTAATGGTTGGGTACATGTGGACTCTCGTAGACTATTATATTAGAATCTTTATTGAACTTTGTTTATATTTGTTTATGACTTGTGGATAAGTATTGCATGTTGCATCTGATTAGCCAGTTGGTGAGGCAATAGTTTACTAAGTCAATACTTAGTAGCCACTCTGAGAAGATAATCTTAGTAGAATAGGGGTTAAATCTATGGAATAGCCTAAATATCAAAGTATTTGCTTATTTTATTTTCATTGTATTACTTTTGCATGGAGCATGGTTATTTATTTATTCACAGAATTTAATTTAGGTATATCTGTTGTGTTAATAATTTATTTATTGTTAATGAACTAAACAGTAATTAATTTACCTATTAGATAACCACTTATTAATTACTTTTTGCGTGTTTTGGGTTGCTATCTTATTTTATTAATACTTGGAATTAGGGGTGGTATTAAAACCAAACTAAGACAATGTTAGATAGTGGGGCTAGACTGAATAGATATGGGTTAGGCCTATGGACCAAGGAAAGAAATCCAAGGATAAAATTTTTTAAATATGGATGGATTGTGATATTTATTAAAATTAATCTCACATCTAATACGTGTTGAGGTAAAATCCAAAATAATAGTAGGAATATGTTTATAGATATTTAATTTCGTTTATCATTTTAAAGAGACGACTTAAGCCCATTAATTTGGGCTTTAGCTAAGTTGTAGAACCCCGATAAAAAAATCAAGCAAAACTAGAACTATGGTTAGTGTATGGAAAAAAGTCAAGCGCATTAGTTAACACTTACAATTCCTAAAGCTTTCATTTCTTGCATCTTGAAATCAAAAAAGATCCATCTCACCAGAACACCTAACGGGGAGCTCCATCTTCACCCATTGGAAATCCACTGCCATCTTTCCGGAAGTCCAAATTGGGAACTCCGCCTTCCAAGTATATTCTCAAATGCTTATCCTCTACGTGTTTCTGCTAAATTCAGAAGCAGTCGCATGAACATAGAAAGATAAAACAAAAACTGTAACTAATACTAAAGAGGTCTCCATGTTTCAATACTTCCACGCACTGGTGTAACAGATGGCAAACATCACAACATATTCATATACACACACAAACAAAAGAACACTTGAGAAAGGATGAGATTGAGTTCATGTTCACCAAAATGTCTTTACACCGTATTCCATTTTATTCCCAATCCAATCTCCCTTTATAATCTATATTTATCTTTGCTCATGTAGTGTCCATTATTAGCTTACAACGAAGCAACTGAACAGATCACATAGAAAGAAAAAAGATCACAAGCAACGATTATCAATAGAAACAATCACATCTCCACAGTCAAAACATTTATCAACAACACAATTCAATCTCCCTCTTCAAACCTTAATCTACACTCTTTCATACCCAATCCCTCGTATAGATTTATGCAATTTTCCCCAAGCCGTGGTGGTGCTCCAATAGTCATTTACATTTGCCCGGATGCAAAGCCCCTATTAGCTTAAACAAATGGATTAAACATATAACTCAAAAGTCTATCTTTTCCAATCATAAACAATAATTATCAAATTGAAACAATCCCATCGCCACAAACAAAACACGAATCAAAAACAATCAAATTACAAAAGCTAAAAACGCACTCTTTTTACCCAAACCATAACCAGCAATGGCCACTGTAAACAGTTTCCATCCCCACACCTGAGAAAAAACGTCAACCAACAATTACAAATCGACCCAAAACCCCCACAGAGAAAAGTGGTAGCTTCCATCCTACCAAGAGGCAAGCCCGGTACTTGTCCCACTCGGAGACGCAGTCGTCCTTCTCCCACTGTCCCTTCAAGAACTTCTCTAAGTACCACCTGCACAGGAAGAGCAGGTTCCACCAATCAAAGTCCAGCAATGGAGGGAGAGCAGGAGAAGAGGGAACGAGGGAGAAGTAGTACTTGTTGAAGCAGGCGTTGTAGGCAGTTCGGAGCTGCTCGCAAGGGGCGGTGGGGTACCTCTTCTCCTTCGCCCCCATCCGGTCGCCGGCTGGGGAGGTTGCCCGCGAAGTTGTGGTTTATCAGGCGAGGCGAGCAGGGGCAGGGATGGTTCGGACAACCGGGTATCCACAAATCGGTGACCGGCCCGTTTATATTCTATTATTCTTATTTTACTTGATTACTTTTTTATTAACAAAAGAAAACTCAAGACGTCTCTGATTAAACGATAGAGATTAATCAAATAGAATACAAAAAATATATAAATATAAAATATATTAAATTATTATATTCTATCTTTTTATCAATTAAGATTTATATTTAAAATCAGAGTCGCTCAAAATCTATTTCTAAGATATTATGTTATTATATGATTTATCTCAATATCTGATTAATTATTCAACAAAAATTTATCTATTTATAATCTAAGTCACAACACATAGTGCAACATCTTATCTAATATACCTCATAAAATGGGATTGGACAATTACTCTAGACCATGGGTTGCATAGCATGATCACATTCGAGGCATTTTAAATAGATGATATTTTATATAATACTAAATATATTATTTAGATAGCACAAAAATAGTATTTTGTTATTTATATATGTATTGTTAGTTATTTTACGAAAAAAATAATTTTTTTATCAAATCAATTCGAATAAAATGCAAATCAAATTCAAGTTTGGTAAATTAAGATTGGATTTGAATATAGTAAATAAAATAATTAATATATTTAGATTCAGATTGAATATGTTATAATCATATTTGATTGATCTACATTTGAGCTGAACCAATACCTAACTCCATAGTAGAAAGACTCGCCTGTGTCTTTTGCTAGGAGCTTCTATTTTGAGAAATATAGGTCCATTTCAATTTATTAATTTTATTCGCATTACCAGCTTGCCCATTATTCCTTGTATTTCACTTACAAAATTCAAAATATAACGGGCGTAGTGAGGGTTTAATTAAAGTTAACATTGTTGTACATGCATATGTGATGCCTTGAAGAAAAATGTAAATAGATAAAAATATTTTGTATTAAAAAAATTAGATATCATGAGTCAATGTAAGCATTAATATTGTTATGCTACTTGATATCTTATTGTTGGCTCTCCGATTTCATCCCTTTCTAGTTGCCACAGTCTTGCGTGCTGCCTACCATCATTCACCTATCGCCTATTGCCAACAACTCCATCAATCTTTAGTTTAATTGGTTTTCCACCTTTTACTTAATAGCCATTATTCAAATAATTGTTCTCTTTTGGTTTGTTTGTAGTTCTATTAATGTCTTCTATTAGAAAAATTATGAACGGCTATATTTGTATCATATGAATGTTCATACATATTTAGATTTGTTAATTGTTCCAACCTCTCAAGTCTCCTTTAAAGGATAACACACTATGAAACTTCTCGAAAAAGAAAACACACATCATTTACTATCGGTGTAGGATAAATTCAACAGATAAGTCATTGAATAATTTTTTTAATTACTTATACTTTGTGCTATGAAATTATTCAAATTGTCATGTGTATAATTAGTTTGTGTTCCTTGTTTGCAAAATTATGCTTTTGTTGTTTCCATTTATATTGTAAATAAAATGTAATGTGTTTTGACGCATGCTACCAATATTTTTGTAACTTACAAAAAAATTATCTCTTTTCAAATTATATATTTTAAATTATTTTACTTTATAATTGTAGTTAGTTGTCTCTCCCTTATGTGTTTGAAGTAGATGATTTATTGATTTGTTATTCATTAAACTATTGTCTCAAATAGTGTATTTTTTTAAGGATGAAATCTTCATTGGCGTTAACTAAGAGACATTATTATTTATTTTGTTGTGTAATAAATGTTTGATAACAAGGAATTTATGCCACAAAATTTCAATCTATAGAGGCAACTTCTTCAAATACCATGATATCTACATATATTGCTTCAAAAGAACATGTGAGAGAAAAAATATGTATTGCATGGAAGCATTATTTATATAAAGGAGAAAATTCCTTTAATGAAGTCTAGAAGGTTATCATGTTGAATAAAAAAACTTTAAACTTTATCCAAAATTATATAGATGATAAAACCATCATCAATAAAACATTCTTCATATCAAATTATCAAGAAAATAAATTTAATAACGGAAGCGTACCTGGATCCATAATAGTAAAGCAATTCTTTGATTTCTTCTGATTTGATCTTCCAAATTCTGCACTGGTTCTCCAAAGCCAGAGTTCCTGGATGATGGGATACTAGAAAAGAAAAACTACGGTGCGAATTTGGGGACCATAACCGTATTTATTCGTATAACCGTATTTATCCTTATCTTTTATAATTCCAATTTAACCCATCATAAATTAGAGATTACGAAAACGGTATCTACACATATTTATCCATACTCATCTTAAATATATGGTATCTCCACATATTTATCTTAAATATTAATGGCCCATTAACCTTAACTTTAATAGATCAATTTAATTTAGGCCCAAACCTTATTAATAGCATATGATACAATTATATACTTGTTGTATATATACGTCCAAAATCCAACAATCTCCCACTTGGACTATATATATAAAGATAATTGTATATTACCGTATGAGCTCCAAAATAACATACGCTATTATTCCAAAATAACAATCTCGTCCATTAATTAATGTTAATATAGGATCAAGGTGATTTTCGTTACATTTATCATAACTAAACTCATCCATGGTCACATACATCAATATAATTAAATGACATAGATCAAGTATGGATGTGTAGCATGAAAATTACATGCAATTTGATCTAAACATGCCTATTTTCAACTGGTCCAACCTTATGAGATCACCAAAATAGAGTGAAACATAAACCAAATACCTTAACAAAACAAACTCCCGCTAAAGTAACATATCATCAAATGATACAACACCCAGATGAACAACATACTCATGAAAGACCTTGGGCGGTAAACTTTTAGTAAGTGGATCCACAACTATAGAGTTTGTCCCAATATGCTCTATAGAGATTTTACCGAAACTTTATCACTCTAAACTCTCTCTTTCATAACAAGGAACTTGATCTCTATCTATATTTTGATCTAGATGAGCTCCTGTTGTTATTTGAATATGATACTGCAAACTGATTGTCACAAAATAACTTAAGTAGTCTTTCAATATTATCAATAATGTGCAGCCCTGTGACAAAATTCCGCAACCATATTCCATAATTGGATGCCTCATAATAAACTATGAATTCAGCTACCATGGTGGAAGAAGCTATGAGTATCTGCTTAGCACTCTTCCAAGAAATAGCTCATCCAGCAAGCAGGTATACATAGCTTGACATCCACCAAAATCAGAATCAGAATACCCAATGATCTCAAGTTGATCTGACTTCCGATAGGTAAGCATGTAATGTTTTGTTCTCTGAAGATACCTTATGACTCTTTTGGCTGCTATCAAGTGATCCAATCCTGGATTACTTAAATATATGCCCAACATTCCAACAATATACGCAATATCTGGACGCGTACATACTTGAGCATACATAAGACTTCCTATTGCTGAAGCATAGGGAATCTTTTGCATTTCATTTCCTTCTATGTCAGTTTTAAGACACTGATTGAGACTGAATTTGTCTCCTTTAGAAACAGGGGTATCTCCTGGTTTACAATCTTGCATGCCAAATCTTTTAAGCACTTTTTCTATATAGGTCTTTTGTGATAATCCAAGTATACATCGAGAACGATCCCGATGTATTTGAATTCCTAATACAAAAGACGCATTTCCAAGATCTTTCATTTCAAATTTCTTTGATAAAAATCTCTTGGTTTCGTGCAAGAAACTTATATCATTACTGGCAAGCAATATATCATCAACATATAAAACCAGAAAAATATACTTACTCCCACTAAACTTATGGTATATACAATCATCAATAACATTCATCTCAAAACCAAATGAGAGAATCACTTGATGAAATTTGTGATACCATTGACGAGAAGCCTGCTTAAGTCCATAGATGGATTTCTTTAATTTGCAAACCATATTCTTTGAATCTCCCGATACAAAGTTTTCTGGTTGCACCATATAAATTGTTTCATCAATGTCACCATTTAGAAACGTAATCTTTACATCCATCTGATGTAACTCAAGATCAAAATGTGCCACTAATGCCATAATTATTCTGAATGAGTCTTTCGATGAAACTGGAGAGAAAGTCTCATTATAATCCATGCCTTCCTTTTGAGTAAAGCCCTTTGCAATTAGACGAGCCTTATATCTTTCTACATCACCTTTCAAATCCCTCTTGGTTTTAAATATCCATTTACAACCAATAGGTTTCGCACCTTCAGGCAATGGAACAAGATCCCAAACGTCATTAGCTTTCATGGACTTCATCTCTTCATTCATGGCATCAATCCACTTTTGAGAATTAGAACTCTTCATGGCTTGATGAAAGTTGATTGGATCATCTTCCACCATTCTAATATTATCCTCATGTTCTTGGAATTTCTCCTTTCTCTTGTGGATCTCCTTAATGGCATTTGCTCTTGAGGTTGTTGAGTTTGCTCTTCAGGTATAACTTGATTAGGGAGATTCTCGACATTGTCTTGTAATTCTGATATTGTTTATTGAACAACATCAGGAATATAATCCTGATCCTGATTATTGTCAAGAACAATCATGGGAAGAGAATCAGATTCTTCTTCAAAGACAAAGTCTCTAACTTCATTTCTCCCTCCAAACTCAATATCCTCAAAGAACTGGGCATTTTCCGTCTCAAAGAATGACCTTATTGTGGGATCATAAAACTTATACCCTCTAGACCATTCAGGAGTACCCAACAAAATAACTGCTAACTGTTCTTAAGTCCAGTTTCCTTTTATTTGGCCTATAAGGCCTTGCCTTAGCTGGACAACCCCAAATGCGTAAATGCTTAATACTGGTTGTTTTTAGTTCATAATTCATAAGGGGTCTTAACAGTTGCCTTTGTTGGCACTCTATTAAGAATATATGCTACTGTCTTTAGTGCCTCACCCCAGAGTGAATCAGTTAAAGTAGTATGAACAATCATACTTCTCACCATGTCCTTTAATGTTCGGTTTCGTCTCTCAGCAACACCATTCATACAGGAGTACCTGGCATTGTGTAAAACCCACGATTCGAGTCAGGGTTTTATATTCAGAACCGATTGGGTCGACCGTTATTTTTTCGAGTTGAGTCAGTTTCAGGACACGTGTACCGAGCCGATGCCGGTCGCGTGTATGAGCTATGAGGGTCATGTGTACCCAAGTATATGATGATAACGTCATGAACACAGCAGAACAGAATGAGTTATCAGAATATATGAGAGTATGCCAGTCATTTTTTTTATTTTTATATATAATGGATCGTAGAATTAGTTTTAGGCCGTTTACCGCGTTAGGACGCGTTACGGGCATTTTGGGTGGGTTGATAGTTCTAGAGCATATCATTATAATTTTTTTGGTGTTGTTTGATTTTACGGGATTTTTCCCGATTTTTATGAATTTTTTTAGGATTTAATACGAGTTAGTTATGATACTTGACTCGAGCCGGAGACGAGTCAAGTATTATTTACGAGTTTGCCACCACCCATTCTTCACCCCGACTTTTCTTCCCCACGCCCAAACCCTCGCCCGCGCCGCCCCTGTTCGCGCGCCACCGCCGCCACGGCCGGCGCCGCCTGGCCGCCGATCGACGCCGCCCAGCCCGGCCACGGCGTCGCCCTGCCGCCCCGACCAGGTCCGGCCACCATCGTGGCCGCCGCGACGCCGGAATCGCCACGCCGAGCGCCGCGGCCGCGTTGCGGTCGCGTCGCCGATCGCGCCGCCGGCGACCGTCGCCGCCATGATCAGGTGGTCGCCTCAGCACCCTCGACCCTCCAGCGACCCTCCCCGACCGGAACGGAGGCCATCGCCGCCGTGGCCGGCCGGATCTAGCAACCCATTGCCGCCGGCGCTGTTTTGCCGTTTTCCGGCGAGCCGCCACCTCCATTGGCCACGTCGACGTCATAGATGAGTCGGGCTCGTCGAGCCGGTTCCGAGGGTACCCAACACGACCCCTTTCCGACTAGTAGACGCCGCCGGCGATGGTTGCCGGAAAACCACCGGAAGTCGCCGGAAAACCGCCAGTAGCTGCCGGAAAACCGCCGGAAAATCGGAATTTCTGGAATTCGCCGGAATTCACCGGATCTTCCGCGGGGCTCACCCAGTGGAGCCCGATCGAGCTTCGGACGCCGATGAGCGCCGAATTTGAGCTCCGAGACGCGCGACGGAACCCTAGCCGTCGCCGATTGCCGACGACGTGAGGTATAATTACCTCCGATTGATTTATTTAAAATTGATGATGATTGTTAGCATAGCATGCTAGGATTGATTAATTGATGTGATTGATAGTGATAAGTTACATGATGTGATTAATGACTAATTAGGATGAAATGATAAGTTGCATGATGAGATTAATTGAGAATGAATAGTAAGTGATCTAATGAGGTAGATCGAGTTGAGCATGCTAATCGAGTACGATGTAACTTAGAAAAATATAATAAAATTGGTATGAATAGGATGAGTTAGGATTATTTAGTTTTATGATTATTCTGATTGTTATTGTTGATGGATGATTGCATTGTGATTGTGATGTGTATTGAGTTTGATGCATCATTTAGTTAGCGGGCGTTAGTATTTAGTTTTGATGTGTAGGTACGGAGTAGGAGCTCGCCGCCTAGGCGCGATGACACGCTTGGAGCTTCTACCAGGTCCGTTTAGGACTCGTCTTGTTTTACGCTTTTCTATTGTATGTTTATTTTATTATCTGCAGGACGGGTTAAGTGGCGTTTTATTGGATCCCACTTAACTCGGGCCATTTAATCGAATATTTTCCGGATTAATAACCCCTCGAGGATGAGATCCCTCGAGGATGATTTCGAAAACAAGATCCACCACAAGTTGCCTTCGGGCCTATTATATAAATCCCTTCCCAGGCCTATATATATAGTTTTATCGAGTTTTCAGTGAGACGAGAGATGGAGAAACCGACTGCACGTACCATGCAGAGGATGCCGTGACAGTCAAAGCGGGCTCTGGATTAGTGCCAGCGGACTGTTCCATTCCCGAGGGATCCTGACAACTCCGCGTTTGAGTTCCTCACACCCGGAGAACGTGGAGGTTTACGGGTACTGTTTAGTACAGCGCATGTCCGGACTTGTGGTTCAAAGGGTACTAAAGGCGACTGCCTGAGAGTACTCGGCCTTCGTGCTCAAGGCCAGGAGAAATATGGAGGTAAGGAGAGGGCTTAGGATAAAGTTTCACGAGAAGTACTGAAAAGAAGTGCTGAGAGTAGCACAGTACCAGCAGCAGAGCAGTAAGTTCGGGATGCTACCGGGTCTGCAGCCCAGTGGCTCCTCAGTAGTGCCCTTCAGAGTGTTCACGTGGAGTATGATGTTTTCTTTCAGATGAGAGTTTGCTCTCATAGCCAGTTTGTTATAGTTATTTTATTTTCCGGACCAGTAACGCTTGTTACTGACGTTTTTCTTATATATATGTAGGTGATAAGCACGAGATGGATGTGCCGGCTAGGACGGAGGAGCAATGAGGTCTTGTGCACACACACATGTTAGATTTCTGAATGTTTAATATTGTGTTATTATGTTATTATATTGTGAATGACTATGATTAAATGTTTGAGCATGATGATATGATATGAAATGAAATGATCAGACAGATAGCGCATGCAAAATGTGATCAGGGTTGAGCAGCCGAAGCTTCATGAGATGAGTTCTATATGAATAGTATAATATGAGATTCTGTGTGAATGAAATTGTTGATATATGCTATATATATTTGTATATATATTATTTTGACAGGGTGGACCCTAATTGCACTTTTAGGGGAGACCCTGTCTGTTTTGATTTCAGAATTTTGATCGTAATTGTATTGGTGTGTATTTTGAATTTGCATGTCATTCATGTAGTACCATGTTAGGATTTTGCGTATTTATTCATTCATGATGGATCGTATCTTCATCTTAAGACGCCGAGATTGGATCCGCATGAGTTAGGTTCGGGTTAGCCGACCTAACCGGGGCCTGTAACATGCCGGTTCGGTTCACGAGCGTGAACCGGATTTGGGGTGTTACACATTGTGTATTGTGGGACAATTCCGCACTCTTCTAGGAATTTGGCAAATGGTCCTGGACATTGTACACATGATCCATCATATCTACCATAGTATTCACCACCATGGTCAGATCTGACAGCCTTAATGGTTTTGTCAAGTTGGTTCTTAACTTTAACCTTATATGCCTTAAACAAGTCCAATGCTTGAGACTTCTCATGAATGAGATATAGGTAACCATAATGAGAATGATCGTCTATGAATGTAATTAAATATTATTGACCATTCCAAGAAGTCGTAGAAAATGGTCCACAAATGTCTGTATATATTAGTTTTAAGACATTTGAAGATATATTAGCACCTAGTCTCCTTATATTTGTTTGTTTTCCCTTAATGCACTCAATACGGACTTGAAAATCTGATAAATTAAGAGAATCAAGAATTCCATCTGACATAAGTCGTTCAATTCTTTATTTAGAAATGTGTCCTAAACACTTGTGTCAAAATAAAGCAGAATTCTCATTGGTTAATTTTCTTTTCGTACCATATAACCCACATGCAAAGTTTCATTAAAGATGCAATAGTATCAAGTAAATATAGATTATCATAAAAAGACAAGGAACCCGTATCCATAATATTTGAATTTAGAAAAAGACTAAACTTATTATTTCCAAATGAACAAGAGTAACCAAATTTGTTCAATATAGAAATAGAAACCAAATTTCGTCTAAAAGACGGTACTACATATGTCTCTTTCAAATCCAAATAATATCTTGTCTTCAACAATAATCTAAAAATCCTATTGCCTCAACTATAACTGAGTTGCCATTACCCACATAGATGAATCTTTCAGCATCATTTGGCTTTCGGCAACTCAGGCAACCCTGCATTGACACACTTATGTGAGTAGTATCATCCGAATCTAGCCACCAAGTGTGTATTGGTACTGAAACTAAATTAACTCCAGAACAAACAAAATTACGAAATGGACCTTTATTTACACACCAAGTGTGATACTTAGTGCATTCCTTCTTCATATGTCCAGGTTTACCACAAAAGAAAAACAGCAAGAAGCCTGATTTTTTCTTGTTTTGTCTTGATAGGTACTAGCCAAGTGAGTACTTTCAGCCTGTTCTTGCTTCAACCTTTCTTCTTCTTGCACACAATAAGAAATGAGCTCATTAAGAGTCCATTTGTCCCTTTGACAGTTGTAACTGACCTTGAATTGACTGAATTGTGCCGGAAGAGAAATTAAAACTAAATGCACGAGCAAATCTTCAGATAGCTCTAACCTTAGTGCTTTTAGTTTTGAAGCAATATTTGACATCTCTAAGATGTACTCTCTTATGCTTATTTTGCCTTTAAACTTCATTGAAATCAAGTTCGACAAAAGCGTACTTGTTTCAGCCTTATCGTTTTTTTACAAAACACTTTTTAATTTCTTTAAGAAACTCACTGGCTATAGTAACCTTTTCAGACACATCCCCTTGAAGGTTTCCGGAATCCTACGCTTCATGATCATAAGACTCGTGCGATTTGAACGTTCCCACTTCTCAATGTCCCGTTTTTCCTCAATGGAACTTTTGTCTGTAAGAGAAGAAGGTTGTTCAGTCCTTAATGCAAGGTCAAGATCCATGCAGCCGAGAACGATTATCACGTTCTCTTTCCAATCCTTAAAATTATCTTTAAGCATAAGAACTGAATTGATGTTGGCAGAAATCATATAAGCAGATTGATTAACTGAATCTATAGAACAAAACAACATGCCCATAATAAGATTAATAATTCAAATAATAGTTAATCCCATCGACAGATACCTAGCACAATATTAATATTTAGTCTTTGGACAGAAATATTAATTTGTAAGTGGTACTCTCAGTGCAATAATCAAATATGGACAATAAATCCTGTCAAATAATAAACCTTCCTTTGGGCCGATTTATTATCCACATGGAAACTTGATAATTATCCCATATTTATTATCGCAAATGAATATATAATTCTGTCAAATATTAACCTTCCGTTGGGCCGATTAATATTCACATGAATCATATACCCACAACCGTCTTAATATTTTAAAATAAATTAATTTCTATAAAAGAGGCTACTTTGGCAGCATATTGTAGTCCTTAATAAATTTTAAAATATTAATTGTAACTGAACCATAATTTGAATTTAATAATCCCAAATAACATAAAACTGAAAAAGGTTATAAAAATATCTTTATTTGGAAATTTCTGAAATTATAACCTTTTGTAACTTTATTGTCCTCATTTGATATTTAATCAAAAGAGGACCTTGATTTAGGAAAAATATCCCATAAACTGATATTGACCGTGCAAAATTTGGGCAAAGTAAAATACATAATCACCATATTCACCATTCAAAATTTAGGGTATTCTAAATAAGTTAAAGAAGATTGGTTGTTAACCATGTCAATTTTGGTGAATAAGGGAATATTGTAAATTTGAACTATAAAATTTTACCCATACAAACAAGTATTGAATGATTGACTCATTCTAAAAATAAAATAAACATAAATCAATTAATTCTCAATGATTTAATATGAAGAAACTCTGATACCACTTGTTGAATAAAAAAAACTTTAAACTTTATCCAAAATTATATAGATGATAAAACCATCATCAATAAAACATTCTTTATATCAAATCATCAAGAAAATAAATTTAATAACGGAAGTGTACCTGGATCCATAATAGTAAAACAATTCTTTGATTTCTTCTGGTTTGATCTTCTACCAGGTGCGAATTTGGGGACCATAACCGTATTTATTCGTATAACCGTATTTATCCTTATCTTTCATAATTCCAATTTAACCCATCATAAATTAGAGATTACGAAAACGGTATCTACACATATTTATCCATACTCATCTTAAATATATGGTATCTCCACATATTTATCTTAAATATTAATGGCCCATTAACCTTAACTTTAATAGATCAATTTAATTTAGGCCCAAACCTTATTAATAACATATGATACAATTATATACTTATATATATACGTCCAAAATCCAACATATCACACTCCTATTGTGGCAAAATGATAATAGTTAAAGTATCACTAGGGCAAGTAAACATTTATCTAGTAAAAAGGAGTTGCTAAAAGGCGTCCAATTTTTTTTTTAAAGTTAAAAGCCCTACGAGGCTTTGTTGAAAAAAAGAAACATGCTAAAATGAGACAATTTTTTTCAAAATGAGGATGTTTGGTTATCAAGTGCATTATAATAAAATGTATGCACTGATTTGAAACTTTTAGCTAATGACTTGTTATGACTATAATTTTTGTGCCGGTCACTAGTATGAGCTCTGGACTATAAATTGTTGTTGATGTTTAGTTTTAAACTATGATGTATTGGACGTTTTTTTGTTTAAAACATTAGTAGATTTTGTGTCGATAGATGATGTTAGTGTTATCAAGATTTGAAATTATTGTAATGTATTATAAAATTTATGTTTTTGTTTCTCTATAGGTGCAAAAATATTAATTGAGAAATTAAGAGATGATCTTGCAAGTGTTTTTTTAAGGTAGGGAAAATATAATTAAATATTAGATTAGGTATAATGTCCCAAATCTAGTTCAAGCCAGTTTAACCTAGTTAAACAATATTCATATTTAAAACTATGTCATAAAAAGTTTTCTCTCTACATGCCACTTGCAAAGAAATAATATCTTTTTTTTCATCACAATGCAAAGTGCAAATGGAAGCCCTTTGTAAAAGATGATTCATTATTATTTATCTTTTAGTGTTTTTAATTAATCACATCTCGCTCTCACATACGATGCATTCAACATAGAAACTAAAAGGAAGCATGAAAAAAACAATTAGTTTTAACTTCTCGCTGCTTTTCTACCTCCATTAATATTTTCCTACTTTTATCTTTAAATAATAATATATTTATAAAATATGAAATAAGAGGAGATGACACAAAAGATTGAGAAAGAAGTTGAAAATGATAAAATATTTTAAGAAATTTGACACAACACGACAAAAAAAGAAAGAAGACAAAAAAAATAATATAAAGGGGGCAAGGGGAGAAGGGTATAAATATTTTTAAAGTAAATCTCTGTTATAATATAACTCACGGCTTATATTAATCCACTTTAACGGAGATCAATTATTATTTAAATATATTCATAGGATATTTAATTGTGTTGTTTTAAGTTTAATTGTTAATAAAATAAAATTATGACGGTAAAGACTAAATAATGTTAGGATGTGAACAAAAAATAAAATATTAGAGACTCTTTAAAATTTTTCACAAAACTTTACAAAATAAAAAATGGGCATGATCCATTGATTTTTAATAATTATAACAAAACAAATTGTAATAAGTTTGTTTTTTAATTTATATAAATTTTATAATACTTTCAAACACCCTTTAATTTTTTTTTAAAAAAATTCCCCAAGCATGCTTGCCATGTGTAGCAAGTAGGAGGAGTCAAATTCAAACAAGTAAAGGCAGAGGCTAAAATGGTAAATTTTGAAACCGGAGCAAAACGGAAACGCTCGGCGGGCGAAACGTAGCAGTTTCGTAAATAAGCCCGAAAACATCGCCCCCGAGCATTCATCAAATCCCGAAGAGCACGACCACTCCAAAGCCCAACTCCCTCCCAACCTCCATTGTTGGTGGCTCCCAGGACCTCCGCCGCCGTCGTTGCCGCCGATCACCGCCGCCGCCGCAGTTCCGGCGGGCGACCCCCTCCTCCGGAGGGAGGTCTGCTTGCGGCCGCCCCCTCCGGCGATTCCGATCGTGGTGGTTGGACTACCACCGGTTTTCTCGCCGCCTTCGTTCGCCGGCCGAGCTCCGACGAGGAGACTCCCCCGTCCTCTAGAGGAGCTGTGGGTGCGGGATCGTCGCTCGGCGATTCCGATCGCGGGTGGCTGGACTGCCTCCGAGTTTTTCGCGGCCGTTCTCGGATGAGCTAGTTCCGCGTCTTGCGGGATGGTACGCGAATGCAGTTGGGGGTTTTGGGCGGTGGTGTTGTTTCTGGATCTGATTTTATTTCCTTTTTTGTTGGAGTTGGTGGTTGTTTAGATTATGTTGATATTGGTTGGACTTTGTAGTGGGATTTTGGTGGTAGTTGGGATATTATGAGAATTAGTAGTTCTTTTTCGAACGGGGAATTTGTTTGTGAAATTTAATTAGCTGCGAGAATTATCATTGTTGTGGGAATACTTTGATTGTGTCGTGCAATTGTGTTATTGCAATTGGAATTGAGGTTTATGTCGACGAAAGTGTAATGAATTTTGATAGACACATGTGATTATTCTTTGAATGTACAAGGGAATATTTGTGTAGTGAATGAGAGGGTCTGTAGCGAAATAATAGTTTGTTTGCGTTGTCAAATGGTAGTGCAATTATATTTGAGGTTTATATGAAGTGTATTGATTTTGTATAGATACATATGATTATTCGTAGAATATATATACAAGGGATGTATTTGTGGAGTTGAATTAGCCGGTGAAAAAGAGGTGAATGGGGTTGTTACGACTTTAATCAGTAGAGTAAACAT
>JAURVB010002163.1:0-55248 GCA_033002965.1 Piper betle
GTCTTAGATCATGCCACATGGCAAGATTTGAGCCATACACTTAGCCCTAGCTTCACCCGTTTATTTCATGAGATTCCCACAATTTAGATGGTTTTCACATTAGAGCCGTGGCCACTTTGGCTCGCCACCGGCAAGACCTCAGCCCTCCTCCGACTACTAGATCGGTACGATCATGCCCATCTTGGGGTGGGCTATCAGTCTATACCCGCCATCGCCACTGAATCTACCATAGTCGCTGCCGACAACAACGTTTTTGCAGTTGATTTCTGCCACTGCTGCCACCCTTTTGGGCTATTTTTTCGCCGACGAGTGTCCTCCGGAGAAGCGGACCATCCTCACAACTTCATCTTATTGAGATCTACATTTTGAGGCCACCCATGACCACTGCCGTGGCTGTGATTGCCGCTTGCAATGCCACCATACCCATGGCAATTTTGCCTTCTTTCCTACTGTTTTCCTGCCAATCGGCAGCTGGACTCCGCCGATCATCACCACCATCATGCTCCTCATTGCATGGGCCATCAATCTGAACCACCAACGACCCCAGCCGTGCTGCCATCGGCATTTTTTGGCAACGGGCACCAGTCGCCCCTTTCGGCCCATTTCCCGTGTTCGAGTCTGCTTGGGCACGTCTGAGTCTGCCTGGTCATGCCCAAGTCGTCCAGTCCAAGCCCATGTCCGTGTCCATCAGTCCAGATTAGCCCAGCCAACCCAGCTCAGTGATTTATTTAACCCAAAACAAATTGACTTGGCCCTATTCAGTTTGGTTCAACTCGGATCGATCCTGTTCAACTCATTTTCAGCCATTGTTAGCCCTCTTTCGACCACTTTTAGTAATTCAAAACTCCCTAGATTAGTTTAGATGCATATTCACATTATTTATCATGTTTAGATGTTATGAGTATTTTTCTTTATTTATTAATTATTTTATTAATTAATTTATTTATTCATGATTATTTATATCTTGTTATTTATATATTTATTGACTATGATGAATGATTATGTGACTAATTATTGTTATTGATAATGTATTTATCCATAGATATTATTTTAGTTCATGTTAATCTTATTCTATTTAATTAATTAATTGATTATTAATATTTTCTTACTCGTGTTATTATTTATACATATTTAATTGTATGTACGTATATTCGATATTTATATTAATATTATTCATGATTAATTATTATAAGTCATTTATTTATTTATTATTTGTTATTCATAATATATATTTACTTATTAATATTAGTCACATTAGAGTCATGTTGCATGCATCCTTGTCATTCCATCTAGCCCTAGTTGTGTTTAGAAGCCATCCTTCCCCTATTCTTTCTTGATTGTGAAGAATAAATACCCCTTGCCCAGGATGCATGCAACATGACTCTAATGTGACTAATATTAATAAGTAAATATATATTATGAATAACAAATAATAAATAAAATAAATGACTTATAATAATTAATCATGAATAATATTAATATAAATATCGAATACCTTTATACAAATATGTATAATTATTCAATTTCGGTTATTCGGTTATTGAACTGAACTGAACTAATTATTTTGGTTGATTTTGGTTCAGTTTCAACAAATGTACAATAACGGTTTGGCTTTCAAATCTAGGTACCGAATGACGATTCGGCAATTGAGTTCGGTTTGGTTCACCCACTGATTGCCCACCGTATTTGAAGCTAATCTACTTCAATTTTTCTTTATAACTCAACTACTTGTTCTAAATGTCAATTCAACCGCTACATTCACATCAGTGGCGATATCAAGCCCTATATCATGACAATAAGGATTGGAAAAGTAGTCAAATTATCTTGCACCATTCAAACACATCAAGGTTGGCCCTCTCTTCCAATCAAAAAAATACTCGGTCATAAGTGTAGAGTCCCAAGTCACTTGTACCTTCGGCTACAGTTTCTTCTTCTTGATCCCACATTAAAGAGATAGGTTGAACACTCAAACTTAATGCATCCAAAGATAAACAACCTAAATAATTATAATGACCATATCTTTGGTTATAGGTTCTATACATTTTTTCTAAGTCATCTCTTATATCTTTTTCCTTAATTACATCACCATCATTTTCATCAATACACATGTTCATATAAAAAATTTTCAAACTAAATAATACACCTTTAAATTTTAATATAAGGTCCATTACCAATACCAACAAAGTAAACAAAGGTAGTGATTTACAATATTGTTTAAATTCTTCCTCCATCTTAATGATAAATATGTCCAATAAATCATGATTTCTATATTTTACAAATTGTGAAGTTATTTAAATATATTATGAACATATAATGAGAAGTACAATTTGTAATTTTGTCATTTGTAATTGCACGAATCTTAATTTAAGGTTCATGCCCCAGCCCCCTGTAAAACCCACGATTCGAGTTAGGGTTTTATATTCAGAACCGGTCAGTTCGACCGTTATTTTTGAGTCGAGTCAGTTTCAGAACACGTGTACTGAGCCGACGCCGGTCTCGTGTATGAGCCATGAGGGTCATGTGTACCCAAGTATATGATGATAACGTCATGAACACAGCAGAAAAGAATGAGTTATCAGAATATATGAGAGTATGCAGTTCATTTTTTTATTATGATATATAATGGATCGTAGAATTAGTTTTAGGCCGTTTACCGCGTTAGGACGCGTTACGGGCATTTTGGGTGGGTTGATAGTTCTAGAGCATATCATTATGATTTTTTGGTGTTGTTTGAATTTGTGGGATTTTTCCCAAATTTTTTGGAATTTTTTTACGACTTAAATATTATTTTGACTCGAGTCGGAGATGAGTCAAGTAATATTTACGAGTTTGCCACCACACACCACCTTTCTTTCTTCCCAACCCTTCGCGCGCCGCCCTGTGCAGCGCCGCCGCTGCCGTGACGCCCGCTGCCGATCATCGCCCCTAGTCCGCCATGTCGTCGTGCTGCCCACCAGCCCGGCCCCCAGGCCGCCATGACGCGAGATGCCCGCCGCAGCTACATCCGCGTGCGCCGCCGCCGGCGACCACGCCACAATCGGTGGTCGCCTCAGCACCTCGCCCCCAGTGACCTTCCGACCGGAGCGAGGCCATCGCCGTGGCGGCCGATCTAGCCACCATCACCGCCGCTGGTTTTACGCATTTTCCGGTGACCGCACATCCGTTGGCCGCTGACCGAAAATTGCTCAGAAACCGTTGGAAAACCGATTCGAATTCGCCGGAATTCACCGGATCTTCCGCGGGGCTCACCCAGTCGAGCCCGATTGAGCTTCGGACGCCGATGAGCGCCAAATTTGAGCTCCGAGACACGCGACGGAACCTTAACCGTCGCCGATTATCGACAACGTGAGGTATAATTACCTCCAATTTGATTATTTAAATTGATGATTATTAGCATAGCATGGTAGGACTGATTATTTATCATGATAATGCCTAATTACTGATGAAGTAATGATGGTATGATTTGAGGAATTGTAAATGAATAGTAAGTGAGCTAATGAGATAAAATGAGTTGGAGCATGATAAGTGATCATGATGTAATTTAGAGAAACAGAATAAAATATAGTATGAATAGTTTGAGTTAGGATTATTCTCTTTTATGATTATTTGACTATGATGGATGATTATTATGCCGTGTGTGGTATTCATTGATTTTGATGCATCATGTAGTTAGAGGGCGTTAGTATTTAGTTTTGATGTGTAGGTACGGAGTAGGAGCTCGCCGCCTAGGCGCGATGACACGCTTGGAGCTTCTACCAGGTCCGTTTAGGACTCGTCTCTGATTTTTATGATCTTTTCTATTGTATGTTTGATTTATTGTCTGCAGGACGGGTTAAGTGGCGTTTTATCGGATCCCACTTAACTCGGGCCATTTAACCGAACAGTTTTCCGGATTAATAACCCCTCGAGGATGAGATCCCTCGAGGATGATTTCGAAAACAAGATCCACCACAAGTTGCCTTCGGGCCTATTATATAACTCCCTACCCAAGTCCATATATATATATAGTTTTCGCGTTTTTAGTGAGACGAGAGATGGAGAAATCGACTGCACGTACCATGCAGAGGATGTCGTGACAGTCAAAGCGGGCTCTGGATTAGTGCCAGCGGACTGTTCCATTCCCGAGGGATCCTGACAACTCCGCGTTTGAGTTCCTCACACCCGGAGAACGTGGAGGTTTACGGGTACTGTTTAGTACAGCGCATGTCCGGACTTGTGGTTCAAAGGGTACTAAAGGCGACTGCCTGAGAGTACTCGGCCTTCGTGCTCAAGGCCAGGAGAAATATGGAGGTAAGGAGAGGGCTTAGGATAAAGTTTCACGAGAAGTACTGAAAAAGAAGTGCCGAGAGCGGCACAGTACCAGCAGCAGATCAGTAAGTTCGGGATGCTACCGGGTCTGCAGCCCAGTGGCTCCTCAGTAGTGCCCTTCAGAGTGTTCACGTGGAGTATATGATGTTTTCTTTCATATGAGAGTTTGCTCTCATAGCCAGCTTGTTATAGTTATTTTATTTTCCGGACCAGTAACACTTGTTACTGACGTGTTTTTATACTATATGTAGGTAATAATCACGAGTTGGAGGAGCCAGCTTGGACGGAGGAGCAATGAGGTCTTGTACACACACACATGTTAGATTTCTGAATGTTTAATATTGTGTTGTTATGTTATTATATTGTGAATGACATGTTCAAATGCATGAGACATGATAGAATGTGAACATGATCAGAGATGCGCAGCGGAAGCGTGGTGGGTTGAAACCCCAGCTTCAGAATGAATTCATAATATGTTAGATTTTGTGTGAATGAAATCATGGATGCATGTGTGTGTATGTGTATATATATATATATATATATATATATATATATTATTTTGACAGGGTGGGCCCATAATTGCACTTTTAGGGGAGACCCTGTCTGTTTTATTTCAAAATTTTTATCGTAATTGTAATGATGTGAAATTTAGGTTGCATGTCATCCATGTAGTATCATGTTAGGGTTTTATGCATTTATCCATGCATGACAAGTCGTATCTACATCTTAAGACGTCGAGATTAGATCCGCACGAGTTATGTTCGAGTTAGCCGACCTAACCGGGCCTGTAACATGCCGGTTCGGTTCACAAGCGTGAACCGGATTTGGGGTGTTACATTGACACCTACAAACCTACATACAATCATGTGTAATTTTAATCCACAAATATAAATATTTCATTTACATTTATAATCACCGGTCATATTAATTAGAGTTATCATTAATAATTGAAAAGTAAAATCTTAGCCAACATCATCTAATTGGTAAAGTTGCACTAATAGTTATTCTTGATGATATCAATCATATAGGCACATGCCGGCTTCTAGGGGTGAGTAAGATTTGGGTTAAACAGATAGTATGACCGAAATTGAACTAAAATTTCGGTTTTGGAGTAATTTGGTTGGATTTTCGATTGGAAAATACCCAAATCGAATGACTTATGGATATTTTAGTTTGGAACCGAACCAAACCAAAATAATCAAATAAGCAAATATTTTTAATATTATAAAACCTATATTTTATATTAATTATCATAATAGTATAATAGTCTTAGATAATTATATTTGCTCAAAGAATGACATAATTTTGATAAAATAATTAAATAAATTCATTTTTATAAATTTTTATTCAATTTCAGTTATTCGGTTATCGAATCAATTATTTCGGTTGGTTTTGGTTTGGATTCAACAAATTTACAGTTACGGTTCGGCTTTCAAATCCGACGGTCAAATGACAATTTGGCAATTGGGTTCGGTTTGGTTCACCGACCGATTGCTCACTGCATTTGAAGCTACTTCGATCTTTCTATATAACCCAACTAATCGTTCTAAACGTCGATTCAACCGCTACGGTTGACATAAGCGTCGTTATCAAGCCTTTCACCATGACAATAAGGAATGGAAAGTAGTCGAATTAGCTTGCACCATTCAAACACATCAAGGTTGGCCCTCTCTTCAAATCAAAAGCATACTCGATCATAAATGTAGAGTCCCAAGTTGCTTGTACCACAGGTTACAGTTTCTTCTTCTTGATCCCATATTGAAAAGAGAGGTTGAGCATTCAAACTAGATGCATCTGAAGATGATACGACCTAAATTTTTACAATGAACATATCTTTGGTTATAGGCTCTATACATTTTTTCTAAGTCATCTCTTACATCTTTCTCCTTAATTACATCGCCATCATTTTCATCAATACACATGTTCATATAAAAATATTTCAAACTAAGTAATGCACCTTTAAATTTCAATATAGGGTCCATTACCAATACAAACAAAGCAAACAAAGGCAGTGATTTTCAATATTGTTTAAAATTTTCCTCCTTGTTAATGATAAATATGTCCAATAAGTTATGATTTCTATATTTTACAAATTGTGAAGTTATTTTAAATATATTATGAACAAATAAATGAGAAGTACAATAAGTAAGTCCCAGAAAGCATTAGTAGCTTTGTAAAAAATTTTAAAATTTCATCATAAATCTAGCTATATGAAAATCAAACTGCTCTAAAGTAATATTTAAGTCCATACAATGAAGATCAACCCAAGAAATTAATGTCTCTGCATAACCATCAACTGATTTTAGCATTAAGTAAGTATTATTCCACCTATGTTTCGTTATCAATATCATTTTTTTTGCCTTAATCCTTGGTCTTTGTAAATTTTTTTATAACTTTGAATCTTAGGGTCACTAGCATTAATACGCAGCAAAACATCTAAGCCCACCAATAAATCCATCGGACATTTTAATTCTTCTGGAAGAATTAAATTAATTACATGTGTATTGCATCTAAAATGATGGAAGGAAATGGTAACCTAGCGCGTCTAGAAATAGTTTCAACTAATGTAATAATAAAAATTTGATCATAAATATTTAAACCTCGTAAAACGTCTAAATATATAATAACCATATTAACGCCGCAATGTGGATGTTCTCACTTTTTAAAACAATAAGTCTCTTTTGTAAAATCCAATTTGCCACTGATAAAATCTGCACAAATAACAATAAATCTAAGATATTGCTTAATTGTCCACATGTCGGCCGTAAATGAAATGAAACCTTTGTGATAACAAAATGGTTTAAAATCGCGATTCCAAAAGAATCATAACCTTTTATCACAGTACCTCTACTAGTATTTCGGGGGTTGGAACATATCCATGATTGAGATATTGATTCCACTCGATAATCCATGGATTTTCAAGAAAAGAAAACGGTATTTTTGTTTTAAAAATCATTTTCATTAATTTAAATCTCATCACTTCGATAACTAATGGAGAATGAGAAGAACTCTTAATGACAATATTGCTCACGGTCGTAGATAACCTAGTTTGTTTAGGTTTATTTGACTTTTTTGGAGCACATTTTTTAGCATGTTGAGTGAGAGAAGTTACCTTGAACAATATCTATAGATAAAGTACAATACTTATATTACACTTTTAGTTTTTTTGTTACCTCGTCAACAACTTGATCAAAATATTCTCATATGCTAGATTGTTTCCACTTTGATTTGGCCTTAGTCACCTAGGTCGAAGGGCTTCGGTTTTGGCATTAACACCTTCTCTAGGTTAGGTCTCATCATCTTGGGGAACATCATCTTGAGGTTGCCCTCCTATTGATTCTCAAAACTTTACAAAACAAAAATAAGTAAAGAAAATACAAGATTTCATTGTTGTTTATAGCATCCAAATTCACTTTTATACAACTAATTTGTCTAATCCAAAGGTGGTGGGTATCATATGTATTCTCCTTCTACTTCACATTAAAGCGCGTAGGTTTTCTCAACTTTCATCGTCAACTAGTCATTTGGTATAATTTTTGGCTATTTATTATTCTTATATTTGACTATTTTCAAGTCATTTAGATTTTAACATAAATTTAAATTCATAGAGTACAATATTTTATTTAAAATTTTTTATTGATTGTATATTTTTATTTGTGATGATATAAGGTTAAATTGTAATTTAATTTACTTTTATGAATAGGAAATCAAGGTAGTCATGGCAGATGAGCCAAGCCAATCGAGCTCAAGCTCAAGCGTGGCTTGACTCATATATTATAACATCCAGAGCCGCACCCAGAAACTTAGCTCGCGAACAAATTAAGCTCGACTCGTCTAACAGGTTTGAGCCAAGCTTGAGCTCGGCTCGCCTTAGACTGTCCACCTAGGCTTATTCTCAACAGCCCAGGTGGGCTCTTGGCCTTGGCCACTGGTGTTAGCCTGCCCATCTGACGTACTAGTCAGATGGGCTGTTCGTAAGCCCATAATGCTTACGTGGTCTGGCCTGGCCCATCATGTCCGTGGTAGTTATCAAGCCTACGGGCAATGATTGCTAAATTTTATTAATTTTATATGGGCTGGCCTTCTTTTTCTATTTTTTAAAATAAATATATAATTAATATTCTTCATTTTATTAAGTTTTATTATTTTACTATTTAGGAAGTATATTTCTTTTATTAAATTGGAGCCAACTCAAGCTCGGCTCGAGTAAGCCAAGTCAACAAGCCGAGCCCGATTTTTCTCCTCACAAGTCATCTCGCCTCGTCTTGTTTGGTAGGCGAGCTTGGCTAAGCTAAGGGCTCGACTCGTCTGCCATGGCTAAATGAGGGGTAACATTATAAAACAATTAGAAGGCATCTATTTTTGCCTTAAACCTATTTAGGTGGTGTAATTATAAAGACAACCAAAATTTTCTTTCAACAAATTAAAAAAATTTTCCCACGCCCTTCTAGATCCGGTTGAAGTCGGGTGGATTTGGTCACTCACCGCTAGTTGTCCCGTCCGAGTAAAAAATGGCTAGAGGTAACCACCTGACACTCTAATTAGCAGAAAGTGGTAAAATCCGGCCGCCTCCGTGATGAGATTTTGAGTAATTTATTTTATTTTTAAAGGGAATCAATTCCGCCATCTTGATAATATCGCCCAAATTGGCAAAGATCACATGGGAATAGTAGACATGGGCTGCTCACAAACAGGCTGGTGGGCGTCAATTGGATGATCAGAGCCAGAGTTATTCTCAACATGGCAGACGGGAATTGGGGATTCCCGTCAATGGGTAGGGTCTAAAGTCCGCATGATGGGCCTTTTTGTAAAACCATGATGGGCTGGATTTTGCTACGTTCGATGAGCAAAACACCAGTCAGGTAGTTCATAATGGGCCGTTTGGAGGGAATTGGGTTGGGCCGGAGCAGAAAGGGCTATGCACCGGTGTTTGTGTAAAAACCATAGTTGTAAAAATCGGAATCAGAATTGGTTTTTGAGGGAGTCACTGAATCGGATCGAATTGGTCTAAATCGGTCAGGAATCGGTTTAGTTGAATCGGTTTAATTAAATCGGTCCAAATCAGTCTTATACAAAAATTTCAAGTTAGTCAAAATCGGTAGGTTATTAATTATAAAACATATTATTTTCATATTATGGTATATATTATTTTTTATGGTATTTTTTTAATATATTTTTATATTTCTTTTTGAATTATTTAGAGTTAGTTATTATTTTTGACTCGAGTCGAATTCGAGTCAAGTTTTAATTACGAGAATGCCACGATTATTTCTCTCCCACACCCACCGCCCTCCTTCCCACGTCGCCGCCGTGCCCCGCCTCCCCCTACCAACCCCGCCCCGTCCCTCCCAGCCATCGCGTCCCCTCCCTGCCTCCCCCTGCCAGCCCCACCCCACCCCCCTACGCCTCTGCACTCCCATGCCCCGCCCCGCACTGCCACCCCCTCCATGCCGGCCCAGTCGTCCACCACCACCCCATCCCACATCCCCCCACCGGCCCTACCCTGCCCCCCTTATGGCCCCCACTCCCCTGTGTCCCCCGCCTCCTCCCCGCACCGCCACCTCATTCTGCACTAGCCCGGTCGTCCACCACCGCCCTGCCTGCCCCCTGTGCCCCCGCCCCTGCCCCACGCCGCACCACCCCCCCCTTCCGCCCCTCCAGATCCTCTCCTCACCACCCCCCACACAGCGCCCCCCGCCCCCGGCCCCCCCTGGTCGCCTAGTCATCACCATCGTTGTCTCGTCCTCCACCCGCCCTATCTATCGCCGCCGTTTGGAATCGGCCGATTCACGGACTAATTCACATGAAGACCGATTCGTATGATTTTTTGAATCGGAAACCCCCCGATTCGATTAATCAGGAATCAATACTTTGGTAAATTTAGTTTAATTAAAAATGACATCCTTATGAGCATTTGATGTAATTCTAAATCACAGTTTCAAAATTATTAGCCTATGATTTGTGAAGCATAATTTGTAATTATGAGCATAGCATAAGCACCCAAAAAACAAAAAAGAAAGTGATTATAATTGATTGCGACTCGGGGACAAAAGTGCTACAAAATTCAGGGGAATTTTAATTCGAGACAAAAAAAGAGATAATAATGTGAGAAATAGGATTAATAAATTATTTCAGCAATTACCAATTGTCTATCCAGCTAATCCTTAACAAAAAACTACAAATTCTTGCCTCCTGAATGACACAAAATTTCGTTCTTTCTTATATATTGTTATAATGTACAAATTCAAGTTAATGGTAAAAACATAAATATAAAAAAACATGAAACAAGTAAAACCATTTGAAAGCTGGCTTCCATAACAACAGGAAAAGCCTCAAATGGTAATTTAAATTAAAAAACATTAGCGGGTCAACTAAGTTAATTAATGAAGTAAATCATAGCAAGAATGCGCCCACTACAGTCCAAGGATATTGGTAAGCTTGTTGGGTCCGAACGCCATTTGTAGTTTTTTTTAATATGTCGACCATTTGATTATTAAAATAATAATATAATTAAATTGAAATGTTTTAAAAGTTAATTAATTAAAGTTGCCGGTATTAGAGTGAAGGTAAAGATTAAATGCTAATTTTTATAAAAACAGTAGATAAATTATATATGTATAATACGGCTCCTAGGGTTGCTACTTGAGCAAGCCAGCTCGTGAGTGTTTAGCTTTTAGCTCGACTCGACTTGACTTGAAATTCGACATTTAAATGCTCGAACTCGAATCTTACAAGCCGAGCTTGAGTAAGGCGTGTTTGACTTGAATCGACTCGGTTATAACTCGAACTCGACTCGCAACTCGACTCGGTAAAATAATATAATAATATAGTCTTTATATCATATTATATTATATATATATATATATCACACACACACAATATAATATCAAAGAAGTAAGATAGTTGCGATAATAAGTATTCAAGTTGATGACCTCAAGGTTGTGGGTTCAATCTACATTGATTGTATTTTTTTAAGTGAGGTACTTTTGACTTTTAATCGAGCCGGTTTTGAGCTCACGAATGAGCTGGTTCGAGCTTCGGGAAAATTAAACAGTTTAAGTGTATTTGAGCTCGAGTCGAGCTCGAACACATAAAAGATATTCAAGTCGAATTCAAACATGTATGTTCAAAACTCGTTCAATCTCGAGTTGAGTTCGAACAAGTTTTGAACTATTCAAACCAAGTTCGAATACAAGTTGAGCTCGGCTCGCTCGCTCATTTAGCACCCCTAACGGCTCATCCATATCCGTTTGGTTTTACCCTATTAATTAAAGTAAGTGAATTATTATATCCACATCCATGTTTTTTTTCAACTAATACTTTTGATTAACTAGAAGAAGCAAAATACATAGCAAAACCTTCCGTCGCTTTGTTATGAGCAACTGAATTTTGATTGTCACTTATCCAACGAATGGAGGAATCTAAGTACGCCACATTCAATAACTAATGAGTAGTTCAACCATGATAATCAATCTTCACATCCATTCATAAAGTTAACTAAATTAAGAGAGGTAGAAAGGAATAAAATATAAGCAAAACAAACGTGCTCAGTGTTAATATTTGTAATTATAAATATTAATGATATGTTGCCCATTGTCACACCCATACTAAATACATCTTAGGATATCAAACAGAAGTGACTGTTTGTTGTTCCATGGAAGATTAAGAGTCTCAAAGCATCTCTATATATATGGACTCATTTGTCTTATTCTAAAAATAGATAGAATGTGAGAGAAAAAGAGAGAAATCGAAAAAGAATATAGAGATAAGAAGAAGGAAAAATATTATTCACTAGTTTAATCTGAATATTGAAATAGAGAAATCTTGTAATCTCAATAGTATAGGTTTAGTGAGTAATCTTCCTGCACATCTCTATATGTTTGATAGATATAATCTTTAGTTGAAGTAATAAATTATTCGTTATTGTCCCATGATTTTCAACTCTCGAGAAAATGAGGGATTTCCACGTTAAATCTATGTTCTTTTGTTTTATTTTATTTCTCAGGCATTATTTTTTTATATCTTGTGTTCGCTGTTATTGATCTCCAACTTTAAAGATTTTTCTCAATAATTGGCCCAATCTGTAAAACCCACGATTCAAGTCAGGGTTTTATATTCAGATTCGGTCGATTCGACCGTTATTTTCAAGTCGAGTCAGTTTCAGAACACGTGTACAGAGCCGACGTCGGTCTCGTGTATGAGCTATGAGGGTCATGTGTACCCAAGTATATGATAATAACGTCATGAACAAAGTAGAAAAGAATGAGTTATCAGAATATATGAGAATATGCAGTTCTTTTTTTATAATGATATGTAATGGATCGTAGAATTAGTTTTAGGCCATTTACTGCGTTAGGACGCGTTACGGGCATTTTGGGTGGGTTGATAGTTCTAGAGCATATCATTATAATTTTTTAGTGTTGTTTGATTTTATGGGATTTTTCCCAAAATTTTTTGGAATTTTTTTACGGCTTAAATATTATTTTTGACTCGAGTCGGAGACGAGTCAAGTAATATTTACGACTTTGCCACCACACACCCCCGCGCCCTTCTTTTCTTCCCCAAACCCTTGCCCGACACTGCCCTTGTACGTGTCGCTGCCGCCACTGCAGTGGACTCCCACCCAGCTGCCGATTGTCGCCGCCTAGTCCAGCGACGACGTCACCATGCTGCCCGACCAAGTCCGGCCCCAATCGGGCCGCCACGACGCGAGGAAGTCACGCCGCGATGCCGAGCCCGCATTGCGCTTCCATCGCCAATTCCGCCACCGGTGATCGACCTCGCCGCGATCAGTCGGTCGCCTCAGCACCCTCAGCCCTCCAGCGACCTTCCCCGACCGGAACGGAGGTCATCGCTGTCGTGGCCGGCCGGATCTAGCCACCATCACTGCCGGCTCGGTTTTATGCATTTTTCGGCGAGCAGCCACCTCCGTTGGCCGCATCGACCTCGTAGATGAGTCGGGCTCGCCGAGCCGGTTCCAAGGGTACCCAACGCGACCACTTTCCGGCAAGTAGACACCGCCGGGGACTGTCGCCGAAACGCCGAAAGCTATCGGAAAACCGTCGGAAGCCGCCGGAAAACCGCCGAAAATCGTCGGAAAACCAGAATTTCTGGAATTCACCAGATCTTCCGTGGGGCTCACCCAGTCGAGCCCGATTGAGCTTCGGACGCCGACGAGCGCCAGATTCGAGCTCCGAGATGCGCGACGGAAACCCTAGCCGTCACCGATTGCTGATGATGTGAGGTATAATTACCTCCAAATTTATAATTTAAACTTGATGATTGTTAGCACAGCATGCTAAGGTTGGTTTAATGACGTGATTAATGCTTAATTATGGATGAAACGATGAGTTGCATGATGAGATTAAGTGTGAATGAAGAGTAAGTGATCTAATGAGAGCATGATAAGTGATTACAACGTAACTTAGAAAAATACGATAGGATTGGTATGAATAGGAGTTAGAAATTATTTCATACTTATGATTATTTGACTGTTGATGAATGTTATTCGTATTGTGTGTGATGTTCATTGAGTTTGCTGCATCATTTAGTTAGCAGGCGTTAGTATTTAGTTTTGATCGTAGTACGAAGTAGGAGCTTGCCGCTTAGGCGCGATGACACGCTTGGAGCTTCTACCAGGTCCGTTTAGGACTCGACTTTGTTTTACGTCTTTCTATTGTATGTTTATCTTATTATTTGCAGGACGGGTTAAGTGGCGTTTTATTGGATCCCACTTAACTCGGGCCATCTAGCCGAACAGATTTCCGGATTAATAACCCCTCGAGGATGAGATCCCTCGAGGATGATTTCGAAAACAAGATCCACCACAAGTTGCCTTCGGGCCTATTATATAAATCCCTACCCAGCCCTATATATATGCAGTTTTCTTGTTTTCAGTGAGACGAGAGATGGAGAAACTGACTGCACGTACCATGAGCGGATGTCGTGACAGTCGAAGTGGGCTCTGGATTAGTGCCAGTGGACTGTTCCATTCCCGAGGGATCCTGACAACTCCGCGTTTGAGTTCCTCACACCCAGAGAACGTGGTGGTTAACGGGTACTGTTTAGTGCAACGCATGTCCGGACTTGTGGTTCAAAGGGTATTAAAGGCGACTGCCTGAGAGTACTCGGCCTTCGTGCTCAAGGCCAGGAGAAATATGGAGGTAAGGAGAGGGCTTAGGATAAAGTTTCATGTGAAGTACTGAAAAAGAAGTGCTGAGAGCGGCACAGTACCAGCAGCATATCAATAAGTTCGGGATGCTACAGGGTCTGCAGCCCAGTGGCTCCTCAGTAGTGCCCTTCAGAGTGTTCACGTGGAGTATATGATGTTTTCTTTCATATGAGAGTTTGCTCTTATAGCCAGCTTGTTATAGTTATTTTATTTTCCGGACCAGTAACACTTGTTACTGACGTGTCTTTATACTATATGTAGGTAATAATCAGAGTTGGAGGAGCCAGCTTGGACGGAGGAGCATTGTTGTCGCTTACACACATGTCAGTCGATTGAGTGGTTATACTTTGTTTACGATACTATTATATTGTGGATGTTGTGAAATGCTAAGACATGGTATGATATGATTGAATGTCTTGAGATGATGATAAGATATGATGATGTGACATGATTGAATGTTAAGACACGATGACAAATTGTGTGAATGAAGTTGCGCGATGTATAGATACATGTTTACATATATGTTTATATATAGTATTTTGACAAGGTGACCCTAATTGCACTTTTAGGGGAAATTTTGTCCGTTTTATTTTAGAATTTTTATCAATTTTGATCGTAATTGTGATGGTGTGTAATTTAGTTTGCATGTCATCCATGTAGTATCATGTTAGGATTTTGTGCATTCATCCATGCATGACGAGTAATATCTTCATCTTAAGACGCCGAGATTAGATCTGCGCGAGTTGGGTTCGGGTTAGCCAACCTAACCGGGGCCTGTAACATGCTGGTTCGGTTCACGAGTTTGGACCGGATTTGGGGTGTTACACAATCTGTGGAAAATTTGGGTCTCATTCAATCGGATCTTGATTTTAGTGGGAGTCATGGTGGACACTTCCAGATTGGAAGATTGAAAATTTTGATGGAGCAAATTATCAATGGTGGAGGATGAAGATTGGAGATCATTTATACGAGAAGCAACTACATCAACCGCTTTTAGGGACCAAACTAAAAACAATGTCAGCTGAGGAGTAGGCCTTGTTGGATAAGCAAGCCTTAGTTATCATTAGATTGTGTTTAACACAATCAGTAGCATTTAATGTCTCCAAACAAACAACCTTTAAAAGAATGATGGAGGCAATAGATGGTGTTTATAAGAAGTCATCAGCCTCTAGCATGTTATTTTTGTTGAGGAAGTTTGTCTATTTAAGGATGCCTGAAAGTAAATATATTGCTAATCATTTGAATAATTTTAACAAAATTTGGGCATAACTTGAATTTGTGGAGATGACCTTTAATGATGATATTAAATCTTTAATGTTCATGTGTTCTTTGCCGGAGAGTTAGGATACGGTAATTGTATCTATAAGTAATGCATGAAAACAACAACTAAAGTTTGATAAAGTGTTAAGAGTAATCTTGAATCAGGAGATGATAAAGAGAAGCATGGTAGATAGCACACCGTCCATCTTGGGCACAGCTTTGCCGGTGGATAAAAACAAGGGCAAAGAAAGAGAAATAGTTCAAAGTAGAGGTCCTAAGAACCTAGGGCTTTCTAAATCAAAAGGAAAATTGCAGGGTAAGCTTATGAGTTGGATTTGGAACAAGGAAGGACATGTAAAGAAAGATTGTCATGAGCGAGTCAAAAATGTAGCTAATGTTGTAGATGGTCACAAAGGGAAATTTTGTTTATCTGTTCATGATGATTATAAAATAAATACATGTTATATTCATTTAGGTGCTTCATTTCATTGTACTTCTCACAAAGAATGGTTTTGTGATTTTATCAAGAATGAGTTTGGATATGCAACAATTGGCAATAGTCAGAAATGCAAATTGAAGGTAAGGGACTAATTAATTTCAAGATGCATGATGAAGGCAAACTTATTCTTAAGGAGGTCAGGTATATACCTGAATTAAAGAAAAATCTTATATCTGTAAACAAGCTAAACCAAGAGGGCAACAGGATCACATTCGAAAATAATAAGTAAAAGATCAACAAGAGAGCATTGGTGGTGATCAAGGGGAAGGTGGTGAGCACACTTTACCCACTGTTTACCAAGGTAGATCCATTTGTTTCTTTAGCTGCTGAGAAGAATTACATAACTTTATGGAATAAAAGGTTTAGTCACTTGAGCAAGAGTGTGATGAGGATCATACATTCCAAGAGGTTTTGACAGGTATAATTGATTCTATCTTTGGTTTTTGTGAAGACTGTATTTTAGGTAAACAGAGACGGGTCAACTTCATAAAGGATGGGCAAGAGATGAAATCCAAAAGGTTGGAGTTGGTTCATACAAATTTTTGAAGGCCAGCCCATTGTAAATCTTTTAAAGGTAATTTCTATTTTGTTACCTTCATTGATGATTTTAGTAGGAAGACATAAATCTACACTATTAAGAAAAAATCAGAAGTCTTTAGCATATTCAAGATATGAAAAGCCCGAGTTGAGAATGAAACAAGTTTGAGATTATAATGTCTTCTGTCAGATAATGGCGGAGAATATTGCAATAAAGAGTTTCACTCCTATTGTGAAAAATGGGGAATTAGAAGGATCAATACAGTGCCAAGGACACCACAACAGAATGGCGTGGCCGAGAGAATGAACAAGACCATCCTAGAGCGAGCAAGAAGCATGGGAGTTCATGTTGGACTCCCTTTGCATCTCTGGGGTGCCACTGTGGACACAACTGTCTATCTAATCAACCGAAGTCCATCATGTATCTTAGATGAAAAAATACCAAAAGAAGTATGGGCTAGTAAGAAAGTTGACTACTCTTTTGTTAAGGTCTTTAGTTGTATTGCATATGCACATGTTGATAGGGAATCACGAAAGAAGTTTGATTCAAAATCTCTCAAGTGTGTATTTCTTGGATATGGTGGTGACAAGTATGGTAACCGGATGTGGGATTTCGAGAACAACAAGGTGTTTCAAAGTCGGGATGTTGTATTCAATGAAGTATGTATGTGCAAAGACAAGAAGAAAGAAAAGAGTGAGGAGTCCAAAGACAAAAAGTATATGGACCTTGATAAAGACAGATGAAAAGATACTAAGTGTTGAAAATCAAGAATTTATTCCAAGTGATAAAGAACAATTATCTTCTAAGAAGACCAAACAAAAAGTGAGTTACAAACTAATCAACCAAATGATGATGAATCAGATTCTGAATATTTTGATGCACAGTTGAAATTGATGATTCAAAGCTACCACAAAAGATAATTGTTGCTCCTGAACTAAAGAGGAACACAAGGATTAGAAAGCCTACTCAAAAATTAAATTTAATTGTACAACATAATTTGTAGTGATATAGGAGAACCTAAGTCCTATGATGAAGCCGTGAGTGACAAAACTCATCTTAAGTGGGAGTGGGCTATGAAGGATGAAATGTCATCATTGGAGAAGAATCATACATGGGAGTTGGTGAAGTTGCCACCAAAAAGGAAGGTTCAACAAAATAAATGAATCTATCTGGTCAAGTCTGAAACTTGTAGTGTACAAAGGTATAAGGCAAGACTTGTGGTGAAAGGTTTTGGTCAAAGAGAAGGAATTGATTTTCATGATATATTTGCACCTATTGTAAAAATGACTTCTATTAGAATTATTTTGAGTATTGTGGCTCTAAATAAGTTGTATTTAGAATAGCTTGATGTAAATATAGCTTTCCTTCATGGTGATTTAGAGGAGGAGATCTATATGGAACAACCAAAAATATTTGAAGTCAAAGGTAAAGAAAATATGGTGCGCAAATTGAGGAGGAGTATATATGGACTCAAACAAGAACCAAGACAGTGGTATTTGAAATTTGACAAGTTTATGTTAGATAATGGATTTGCTAAGAACAATTCAGACCACTGTGTATATCTACGAAAGTTTAATGATGGCAATTACATTATTTTAACTTTGTATGTAGATGACATGCTTGTTATGTAAATGACGTGCTTGTTATAGAGACTTATATGGAGAAAATATTTAATCTCAAGATGAGGTTAGCCAAGAGTTTTTCAATGAAGAACCTGGGTGAAACAAAACTTCTTGGAATACAAATTACCCGAAACAAAAAGAGCAAGAAGTTGTGGTTATCTCAAGAAGGGTATGTGAAGAAAGTGCTTGAGAGATTCAACATAAATAAATCTAAGCCAATGATTACTACTTTGGGTAGTAAATTCCAATTGTCAAAAGAACAAGGTAATAAGTGTAATGAGGATAAAGCTCACATGAAAACGGTGCCTTATGCTTTAGCTATTGGAAGTCTTATGTATGTTATGGTGAGTAAAAGACTAGATATTGCACATATAATAGGAATAGTTAGCAGATTCATGAAGAACCTAGGAAAAGAATACTGGAAGGCAGTGAAATTGATTTTTATGTACTTAAAAGGAACTTCTAATTTCTATTTGTGTTTTGGGGTGATAATATTAACGTGCAAGGTTATGTGGACTCGAACCATACTAGAAATAGAGACAATGGCAGGAGTACATCAGGATACATTCTTTACAGTTGGTGGAATTGCAGTAAGCTGGGTTTCCAAATTACAAAAGATAGTTGTTCTATCTTCAACTGAGGCAAAATATGTGGCCGCTACAGAAGCTAACAAGGAGTATATTTGGATTAAAACTTTGATGAATTTAATGGGGTTGATTGCAGGTTGTTCAATGATAGTCAAAGTGCAATCCATTTAGCCAAGAACTCAGCATTTCATTCTAGGACCAAGCATATTCGGTTAAGGTATCATTTTATAAGATCTTTTTTGAAGAAGGTAAATTGAAGTTGGAGAAGATTGATGGCAAAAAGAATTGAAGGATGCAATAACATGCAATTGAAGGATTTGTGTGACGAACAAGTGGAGGAAGAATCATGACTAGTGTGTTCCAATCGGACTCCAAGTAGGAAATTGTTAATATTTATAATTATGAATATTAATAGTATGTAACCCATTATCACACTCAGAATACTAAAGAAATCTTAGGATACGAAATGTGTTGTTTCATGGAAGATGAAGGGCCTCAAAGCATCTTTATATATATAGACTCATTTGTCTCATTTTAAAAACAGACAGGATGTGAGAGAAAAAGAGAGAAATATTATTTACTAATTTAATCTTATACAGAGTATTGAAATAGAGATATCTTGTAATCTTAAGAGTATAGATTGAGAGTAGTTTATATCCTTCAAACCAGAGATGTGTTGGGATTTTAACACAGTTGGTCTTGTTGAAGAACCCAAACACATGTCTTCTTAACACAAAAGGTAGAGAAGGATAAGAAATAAACTACAATTGGTCTTGTTGAAGAACCCAAACTCATGTCTTCTCCTCACAACGAATAATTTCTCTTTCTTCTCTCACATGCACCACCAATGGTGACCCTGTCTAGAATTGCAATCGCAACCTCTAACTGGAACACACTCTAATTAAGAACACTCATAATTTCTAACAGGAACACACTCCAATTAGGAACACCCTCAACCTCTAACTTGAACACACTCTAATTAGGAATAATCTCCGATTGAGATACACATCTAATTGGGAACACTCAACAAACAAATACAGTACACTATGAGGAGAGGCTACTATGAGGAAACCTCACAGTGAAGCACACAATGATACTCTCAATTTAGTTATACTCTCTTCTGTTTTATTCTACTCACAATACAACTGTATAAATATAGGAAAAGAAAATCAGCCTCGTAAATACCAAGAGCCAAATACTAAATACTCATCGTCTTCAACAATTCTTCTCGAATTCCTCGTACCTATTGGAATAACTTTATGTCTTTACGATTCCCCATGTAGTTGCATGTCTTCTCACATCCATCGTATGATGAGGGACCCCAACAAGATGCATCGGCGTATCATGTAGATGACATTGGAGCATCTGATATTCTCAATACAAAGTCCAGAGATAGAGAAAAACAAAGCACTTATAGCATAACATTCATAAAACAGATGAAAAGCTGTTTCTTGAGCACTAGAACACAGAATGCAGCATAAGCTGTCCAGTGAGTTGTGCTTGCTAGCAATATTACATCTTGTAGGCAAGCAATTATTAGCAATTTTCCAACTTAAGAGTAGAAGTAGAGGCGGAAATTTTGCCTTTCACCAATCCTTCCGGTTCCAATGAGCTTGGCTGTTGATAACGGGTGATTGTGTAATGTGTTTGTCAGCAGACTTGACGGAAAATCTACCTGTTCTTGTGGGACACGACATTTGTCTATCTTGTCGATTAGTTGATGGAGGAAATAGGGAGAGAATAGCTATTGCATAAGAAGGCTCAAACACATCATGTGTGAGTGCGCTATTCCAAGTGCCATCACCTGTATAAGAAGAAATATGAACAAATTGTCGATTTATTCTAGGAATTTTTCAGGTACAGAAGGTACCCATGGATCAAGACGTATTCTGATATTTGAACCATCTCCGATTGCCCAACAAACATTATTATGAAGAACCTCAACTCCTTTTTTAATTCCTTTCCGCACAAAGGATTCCTCATTACTTGATTGAACAGGCCACCAGCCCACCGTTTTTTCCATATTTTGCTAAGAGGATTTTAGCAAGAAGAGAATTTGGAGGGCTAATGATTCTCCAAGCAATTTTAGTGAGAAGTGCAAGCTTCGAGCTTAAGTTTTTTACTCCTAAACCACCATTGACCTTTGAATGATAAATTCGGTTCCAGCCAATGAATCTACAGAAAGGATTGTTATCAACACCCTCAGGAATCTTCAAGCAGCTCATAACCGAATTAGACAAAACATTCGTCACAGAATTGATGAGACATGTCCTACCATCTTGAGATAAATGGCAAGTGTTCCAAGAGTTAATTCGAGTGGTAACTTTATCAACTAGGGATTGGACCACTTGGTTCTATTCTTGCCCCAAAACATTGGGATACCCAGTATTTGAATCCCTCTATCATTGGCTTAAATTTACTAAGCTTGCATTTGAGGCCAAAATTTCCAGAAGACCTTTGAGGCAATAGAATAGAAGATTTGTCCACATTTAACAACGATCCTGATGCATGCTTCGTACTCTTGTAGAATGTCATCAATTACATTCATGTTCACTCTGGACAAAATGTCTATTTCAACATCTTCGTGACTACAATTTTAAAACTTTTTCTTTTTTTCCTCAAAAAACTCCTCAAATTTTGGCTCCCCTACATTGCTTTCCTATTTAAACTTTATGTTCATGATAAGACTTCATATGAGTTTGATATAGACGAGCAGTCTCGCATTTAATGATGATCAAAGCATATGGTTACTGGGCTAGTGGCAAAATATTGGCTCAATCAAAATTTGTTTCTCCAGAGTACCAAGAGCTGAGTATGACATTGTTATGAACGATCACTTCGTACTTAAAGACTAAGCTCCAAGATTTAGTAATAGACTCCGTTTGATTCCATGCATCAATTAATAAAAGCTATTGAAATATTATTATTTTTGTTTGATTTAAATAAATCAATATTTAAAAATAATATAAGTGATGAATTTGTAAATTTTGAGTTTTAGGGAGCATAATATATATTAATTTTATATCTTTGCTTTGTTGGTTCCAAAAATATATATAAATAACTTTCCATTAGCTTCAAGTCAACTCCAAATTGACTCAATATATATTATCTGTTGAATCAACAGAGTTATTAACTACGTTTTTATAAAGAAGAGCCTCCAAAGGCTACATTTTGCTAAATAATTTTGTTACATGAATGTTTTACTTCTTTTATCTTCTAAGTTTTTTTAATTGTTTATTTTTAAAACTAAATGCCTCCTAGCATTATTTAATTTTAATTTTTAAGTAGATTACATAATAGTCGTAAAATGGAACTCCCAACCTCCTGGTTAATTGGGTGGGCTATACTGTATGTATTCATAGTGCAACACCGGGTAAGACCAGGTGCTTTGGTTGCATCCAGTCATTAGCCATTGCATAGGTAATTTATCTATTTGATGAAAATTAGGAGATTTAACCAATTAAGATATAGAAAAAAATAAATCATTATAATCTATCTCATTTAATTAAAGTCTATCCCTATTTTTAAGATATGAAATTATTATAATTTATTTTATTATTTAATAAAAATATATACAAAATTAGAATTTATTTTAAATATTAGCTGTACATAGTATGACATCTTGTCCTGATTTTTTTAAACTATCAAATATTTAAATAGCTTGTCATAATATTTTGAAGGTGAATCCATTACATTTAAGGGTGAATCTCTTATCTCATACGAGGAGAATTACGGACATTCATCAAGTGAATCTTTGTAAAAAACAATTATTTTTTTATAGCTATTTTAATAATTAATTAGTTGAACAGAAAGATGTCTATCTCAACACCATTCTCCGAATTGACGTCGTCAAAGGCCTTTACCTTCTTAAAACTTGGATTCAATCTACTACAAAACAGCCTACTCTTAGCTGTTGTCAAGATAAGCTTTATCAATTATAGTTCTATATTTTCTCCATCTACCTTTCTTGTCATTACCACACAAGCAAAGCAATGGAACATTCAACTCTCCCGTAGTCTTGCCTAGTGTAATTATAAAATACCCCTTTTTTATTATGAACGAAAAAATTGAAAATAAATAATTATCAACAAAAACCGATGATCACTAATTCGGTATAGAGTTGAATTGTCATTAGCATTCATCCCTAAGTTGATTTATCATTAATGTTCTCACCTAGCATCAAGTTTGACTAAAAATAACACAGTACATCAGCCGCCGCAAAATTCAAATTTCTGTGTAGTCAGAAATTTTTGTGGCAGTATTTTTTAACTGATAAATTCAAAATTCTTAATTACATTGTGTTTAAAATAAGATTCTCTATATTAATAAAGTGTGCATATAAATCTTTAATATGAACAAATTATTCTGAAGAGCTGGTGATTTCATTAAGCTTATTAATTTATATTTTAATCAAATAATTAAAGATAATTTATGGTCACTAATAACCTGCTCTCTTTTAGTATTTACTAGCCTTCTCAAACCCATATTAAATTACGTAAACAGTTTTGATTTTTTTAAAAAAATTTCTTCTTATTTTTTAAGAAAAGGCAAACAGTTTTTCTAAGCAAACAGTTCAAGTAGCTGACAAAGTACACCGGATTAAATGGCTCTCATAAATGACAGGGACCCTCGCCGTAAGAAGGTACATGGGAGAAATGAAAAAGGGTGTCTGAAAGGGATATTGAAGGCCCATATGTACCTGATCAATCGTAGTCTATCGGAGAACATTAAATTGTACCCGGACTGTTGGTGGTATTTCGACTTCTAACACCAATTGGTCTCTACAATATCTATCAAAAAGTTGTACATATATATACTACACTTAAATAACTGGCAAGTAATATGCTTTTGTTAATAAATATGGATAAAGATTAATCAATACTAATGTTTAAAGCTACTTAATGTGTCCACCATCATAAGGTCATATTTTGTCATAATAAAATTTCACAACTTCGTAAGTAATAACAATAGATAATGCCAATTAGAAGCGTCTACTCGTTTGGAACAAAATCGAAAAAAGCTAGCTCATTATTATCACTTTAACAATTGTTTACAAACAATTCAAATAAATAGGTACACACACGTATATATATATATCTTAACAAGTAGGTATATATATATCTTAACTAAGTAGGATTTCCCATATGCCACCCAAAAAATATGTAGCTTGCAGGAAATCCTGAGATATATATAAACTTGAAACCAAGCTTTATTTCTTAAACTAAAAATAAATAGTTCAAACTTAGTTTGTCAGTTGGTACTCTTGCTCCATGATATATGAAGTTGTAAGACGATTGAAGAATGACTTGGTAATTTGATCAGCAGAAGCTCCACAAGGGGATATCTCCATCTTCATCATACACCGGTTCGTCCATGAGCACATGATCAGTGGTTGGAAGTGGATCAAACACAGGGAATGCATTTAAGAAGTTATCAAAACCTGCACCCAAGCCATTGAAATCCATCCACTGCTGGTCCATGAATGAGCAGTGATCAGTCTGGTCTGGTATTGCCATGTCCAAGTTATCACGGAAAGAGTTAGAACTATAAGCCTCCTCACCATCATCAGATAGTGGTGATGAAGACTTTGACATTGGAGGAGAAGTAGTGGTGGTACCTGGGCTTGCATTGGCTCGCGGCAGCTGCCACTCTCTGTATGGATTTAGGGGACAAGAGGGTGTCAAGAGGGAGGTCTAATGGAGGGGATGAGGGGAAGTTGAGGGAGGCGTTGGAGCCCTTGAGGCACAAAAGTGCAGCATCATAGGCCCTTGCAGCAGCCTCTGGAGTGGCATATGAACCAAGCCAGATCCTTGTTTTTTGGTTTGGAGCTCTGATCTCAGAAACCCATGATCCCCAACTCCTCATTCTTACACCTTTGTACTGCTTCTTCATTTCTGGCGGAGAAGATGATGGCTGGCTTGGTAATTGGCTTCTTTCCGAATCTTCTTGCAGGCCTCCTTGTGTGTAGTTATTGTGGTTGTTGAGCTTCTTCTTCCCCATTGATGAATAGGTATGGAGCGAAAGAGTGTGGAAATGGGCAAGGTAGAGGTTTTTGGTTGTATGCTCTTTTCCTTGCTTTCTTCTATGTGTCCCCTATTGATTAGAGTGAGAGGTGGTAAGAAGAGTAGAGCATTTTGGGTTATTTATAGGCAAGCTTTGGGAGCCAGATCCAACAACCAGCTTAGAATGGGAAGATAAAATAATGGGAATTAGGAAGTGTAAGATATATCAACCAATTGTAACATATATACAGGTCTTCCACAGGATATACCATGTATAAATTTCTTTTTCTATATATACATGTTGAAAAAAGAAACATGTACTACCTGACTTCTTTTGAGTTGTAGAAGGTCACAGACAAACTGCTAATTGTTTGTAACAATGGTAGAGGAATATTATAGACTCTCGTATTTGTAAATATGGACAACCCAGGTCATTTATCTCTTTATCCCTGCACTTGTTTGTATAGGTTTGTTCATCATGATATATAACAAGATCAGAGAAAAAAAATAAAGCTGCTTGTACGCTTGGCACATGCACGACGAATATATTGGCCTTTGTTTCTGAAATGTCTGATCTCATTCTACTAGGCCATGAGGCATGCTACATGCAGTATAGCCTGGACTCTAAAGACACTATACGATTAGTATATGATATGGTTGCATATTTTTCTTTTCCAAAAGATAAAGTAATCTTCATAAGGCTGGCTTGAGCCTCATGGATAGATGCCTTTATTTCTTGCATGGCAATCTTCATTACTCCTTTTATTACTCTTTTTCCCATTCCATCCATAAACGAAAAACAATTTAAGAATAGAAAACAATATACCTTAATATTAGAACTGATCTTCGAAATGGGTAATTCTCGATTTTCCAAACAACTACACTAAAAGTCGAAAATAATTATCGAAAAATCTTCCATTGCAGCTAATTATTGAGTTATTAATTAATTAAACATTTCATTTCAGTTGTAATAGTAAATTTACATGTGCTTGAAAATAATAATTGTAAAGATCAACTGCAGCTTAATAGCTCAATATTAACACTTACACATATATGTGAATTGTTTTAAATTTCCAGCATTATCTAGTAGCTCGCATGTGGATTTCAAATGATGAAACTTCATGGTTGGCTCCAAGATATATATAAAAAAATCCAATACCTACGTTCGTATTTACATGAACAAATCTACATCTCATTAAATTATGCAATAAAGATTGCTACATTAAAACAATTGATGGTTACATTTAATTTTTGTCATCCTATCCTGACCATTAGCAATATAATCTGTGATGGAAATAGTGAAAGCGAGTCCAAACACAAGACTACACAAACTGTGGGGGCATGCAAGGAAACTAAGTGATGATACTAAGCAGCTTCCTCGATGTGAAAGACGGCCAAGAAGTAATTGACAAATGGGTTACACAGGCCTTGGGCAAGCTGTTAACTCCCTGGCAAACTCTAAAACGCGTCATGACGCAGCCTTCCAATGTTTTCTTCCCCTTTTAAAGTGAGCCAGTGAGAGGAGGGCATGTCTAGCTTGACTAACAAGAGCCTTGTTTTCGAGAATTTGTGTATTAGTTTTGTACTTGTTATTTATCATGGTTGTGAGTCACGTAGATGTAATTTTCAATTAGATTTAGGAGAGTCTAGAGTGAATCTTCCTGCCTATTAAGCCATCTGGGTTTGTGACTTGTCTCTCTTGTTGAATGATGGAGGAAGCAGTGGATATTCAGTTGGGGGGTACGATGGGACGTGGGACATGGTAGAAATAATGCTATTGAGAAACGCGTCCCCAACGACGCCACAACATCTTTGAAAATGACACTGGGTCAAAAGAAATTTTAAAGAAATAAATGATATACAGTATTCTTATAATATAAGCCGTAAAATTTTTTTATATAACTAAAGATATGTTTTCTAATTGTAGTATTGAGGGTGACTTGGTCAGACTTGAGCCCGGAATTTTATACCAGAGCTTTATACATCACTACAAAAAAGTTTTTTTTCCGTAGCGGAGTACTTTTCTCTAGTCCTCCACATGCCAATTTTTACGCCAGAAAAATTTTTTAATTTATTTTTATCTGTGAAAAATTTTAAAGATAAATATATGTCCACATAAAATCCTCAACGTCAAATTCAAAAAGTCGCTAAGTCAGTTAGTGATCAACTTCATTATTTACACATTATACAAGGTGTTACTCACCTTAATTTTTTTTATCTTATAAAATTGTTAAATTAATAAATATTTAACGATTTGAGTTTATGTTTCCAATGATAGGATTAAAAAGTAGGTTATGGCATTTGATGGCAATGTCACGCATGTAGAGCATTCTTTTTTGGATTTTGTACGTGGGCAAAAAGTTAGCGTGCCTAGTTTAAATGTGAAGGTAGTTTGGTTTTTCTTTCTATAATTGTTCCGAAGGGCCTTTACTTAGGGTTGTTAATTAAACAAGCCAGTTTGTAAGTATTTGGAATTTGGCTCAGTTTGACTTGACTCGAAACTCGATATTTAAATATTCAAGCTCAAAATCGACTCAAACTCGAATCCTACGAGTCGGGTTTGAGCAAGGTAATATTCAACTCGCTCAACTGGTTATAACTCAACTCATAGTTTGATTCAAACTCGCTTCGATAAAATAATATAATATATAATATCACTTATTTACTTAAAACACATTTAAAATTATAAATAAATGTTATTATTAACTACATAGTAAATAATGATAGTGGTGGGGGTGTTTTATTTTTTATTTATTTATTTATTATTATTATTATTATTATATATACAACATAATAAAAAATAGTAGAATAACTTAGATGAAAGGTCTTCAAATTGAAAACCTAGAGGTTATGGGTTCAATCCATGCTAATTGAAGACCTCCTATCTCCAATCAGGATGGATTGAACTCACAACCTCTAGGTTTTCAATTTGAAGACCTCCCACAACCTCTAGGTTTTCAATTTGAAGACCTCCCACATCTAAACTATCCCAACACTTTACTATTATATTGTATATAAATAAATATAACTAGTTACAATTAAACTTTCTAATATATATATATATATATAAACTATCTTAGCCAGGGGAAAATAATATTTGTGTCTCAAACTTACTTTGGATTATTCAATGACAAGAATGACCCAAATTTGATAAAAAAAATAAAAAATAAAACACCCCCACCACTATTTAGTATGTAGTTAATAATAATATTTATTTATGATTTTAAATGTATTTTGAGTAGACAAGCTATATTATGTATATTATTATATTATTTTATCAAGTCGAGTTTGAGTAAAGCTACGAGTCAATTTCGAGTCGAGTTCAAGTTATATTTGAGTTGAGTCAAGTCGAATACTGCCTGTTCGAACTCGAATTGTACCTCGTAAGATTCGAGTGCAAGCTCGAATATTTACATGTCAAGTTTTTAGTCGAGTTAGAGCCAAGTCGAATGACAAATGCTCACGAACTAACTCGTTCAATTAGCAGTCCTACATATATGTTAAAAACTCATTCATTCTCAAACCAAGTTCGCACGAAATTTAAACTATTCGAGTCGATTTTGAATACAAGTTGAGCTTGGCTTGTTCACTCTTTTAGCGAGCCGTACCTTTACCTCAATGATAATAGACATGTCTCCTAACTCGAGGTTACCGGTTCAAACCTTCCCTAATTTCTAATTGCCGCTAACAAGACTATTAGAATATTTTCAATGACGTGCAAGTATACACGGTCGAAACAAGTAATATAATGATAAATTCAAGTACCGTCCCCCAAGAGATAAAATTTCCTATAATTAATTAAAAAATAAAACAAAAATAACAAACTTAACTAACTATATGTAATAACTTTAAATTAAAAGTGATAAAACCCATTCTAAAGTCGAATTTCCCTTAACATCAATTTAATTTTCATCAAATCTTCCTCTTAGGATTGTCGATCTAAGATAATTATGTGACATGGTGGCTCCCGCTTTCATGCTTCTATTATTTTGCCTCAATTTCTACGTCCCGGTAATAATTAAATAATAAACCAAAAAATACATTAAGATTTCGTATGTTCCGACCACAACGACAAAGTCAAAAGAATCATCAGTATGATAAATTATCAATGACTATTTAATTAATTTCTCCCAAAAACTAATTAAACCTCATGATATAAAATATAGGCAATTAATCTATTCTTAACATTTATAACATGATAATTCAAACAATCTGATTGAATAAAAGAGTAAGAACTTGAAATAAATTCAATTAAATTATATTATATTAAGTTCCATTTTTCTTTAGAATGAAATAAAAGACTGCTCCATAATAAAAATAAAAAATAATATAAAAAAGAAACTAATTTTTATTATGAAAAAGAAAAAAATTACAAAAATTAAAACTATTTCTTTTACTACACTCCAAAGCCAATAGATGAGATATGATCAACAACCATGACCACCCCTTTATATAGAAGTGGAGATATAAGAATTCGAAGAGGATATTCACAAATCGACGTAGTCTAATTAATTATGATGTCGCTTCAAGTTTCCAACTATTCGACTTCATTGAACACTATAACTTATAGTCATTGGGTGGCCATGACTTTTCAATTTCAAAACTTAATTTATTCATCTTTTTCTGCATTGAAACACCAAAATTAAGCATATCTAATAAAATATTAATTAATTAGAATATAACGAAAAATATCACTAAATTAATAATATTTATACCCGGAAAGTACAAAATTATATTAAAAATATAGGTAAATATTATATATTTTAAACACTTAACATCTATTTATCTTGAATGAATAGACAGCTACATCTACTTCCTTGCAACAGAACGTTTTAAAGTATTTAAGTCACCCCATCTTTAATTTGGATGTGTTTTTAGCTTTAATATATATAATAAGATTGAGTTTTGAAATTAGTGTTTTTGTAATCAAATAATAGGTCAAAACACATACTTCTCCATCTTGTGCACTATTTTTGCGTTTGCATACAATTCATGAGATCGCTTGAATTAAAGCTTCCCATGGTTGTTCCAAGCTAGCCCTGGAATTAATAATATTCTTTCCTTTGTAACAAATTTAATTTACATATTTTAATAAGATGTAACATAAAGTGGATAGTTATTTCTAGCTAACCAACCGTAGAATAAATTATAACCGAGTAAAAATTTGCGGTATCTTTCAAATTAATCTTACACTTAATATTTACCTAGGAATGATCTATTATGACGACATACATATTAATTTTTAACTTGAATAAACATTTTTGAAGAATGGCATAGGTCCATCAACTTGCATACTCTACGTCGTGGAAGAGCTAATGAATCTGATACAAACTTAAAGAAAGCCTTCTTAAATAAAGGACTTGGTTTGAACTCCAAACTAACACATCTTTATCAGGCATTGTGTTCGAGAGCTCTAACGAGGATCTTTGATATTATTGAATGCCCTCAGATGCAAAATGACATCTCTACCTCCTCTCTCTTTGATAGATGAAACTATACCTACTTGAACCGAGTCAACTAGTAGAATGGCAATGAGCCAAACAAGCTAATTGGGTTGCACAAAGCTTAGCTAGCCTGAGCTTGGGCTTGGCTTCACTCAAGTGAACTAATTCAGCTTGTGATCATGTTAAGTCCAGCTTCCTGCAGTTGTTAAAAAGATAAATTTAATTCTATATATATTTAATGTAATAACAATGAAATTTAGAAACAGAAATTTAAGTAATATATGTGGAAATTTCAAAAAGCCTTGCCAATAAAATCATGTTATATGTTGAGCTGAGCTGAGCTAGGGCTTGGTTTGGCTCGGCTCAGAAATGGCCAGCCGGACCCGAGTTAGCCAAAAGTTCAGCTTGGATCATTATCTCATTTCTATTCATTTACATGCTAAAAATCCAAAGTAATGGATCTAAATTATCATATTCGGTATCCGAACTTTCACAGTGGATGGATTTGAGGTACCACTTTCAAGTCGATTACGTATTAATTAACATTTTATTAATTGGTTTGAAGTTATATTATCGACAACCAAGATTTCTCAAAGTTATTTTATTTCTTAATGTACAAATCACTTCTGTTTCGTCTAAAACATGCTTTTCGTTTTTTTTGTCTAAGATGGACCATTTTTATTTCTGTGTATTAATTAGAATTGTCACCCATAATACATAATTACGCATAAATATAATAATATACAAGCCTTGAGTCTAATTAAATCCAGGCACTTTTGTTTTATTATTATTATTATTTTAATTTCCTCAATGGCAAACTATTCCTGGTTGGATTTAAATTGAGGAAGCGCTTGATCTCTACCTTATTAGATCATTTTTTTCTCAGTAGTGGAGATACTTAGAATATTTTGGTCAAGCCGTACGTAACTTTCTCGTTCACATGTTCAGGTTGTACAAAGGAATCTCTCTACTTGTTCCCACTTTTGTTTTTTTGAATGATGTTCTCACTTTGATTCATAAGGTAAGATAATAATGTCCTGGAAAAGAATTAAACCCCTCGGGTCAATGTCTCTTACAGTCAATGTCTCTTAGATCAATGTTCTAACTTTGCTTATTATTGGTCAATGTCTCTTAGAGTCTTGGTCGGCACAAAAATAATATTATGATATAAAAATTTTAAAATAGTTAACTTAACTAAAATTCGATATATTTAATACATTTTATTTACGAGATAATATTAAGTAATTATTTTGTGTCTAAATTAAGAATGGTTATATTTAATTAGGAACATAAAATAATCATTATTACTTTTAAATAGGTCCCCTAATTTTAATGCATATGGGAGAGTATGTATAATTGACCGGCTCATTTAATGATAATCATGTTTAATTTTAATACAAAAAATGGTAGGCAGCATGGAGGTGGGGTTCCAAAAACTAGTATGATGAACGTGAAGACAGCAAGACCCTTTGATCCTGCATCAACAGTACAAGCTTGTGTACATTGATTGATAAAAGCATGCCCAATAATAATCATGAGGACCGAAGAAAGACCATACTTTCTGATTCTATAAAGAACACGCAAATATTATCATGTTAGCTAGTTGATCACATAAATAGGAGCACTTTAGATCAAGGGAAACTTCCATGAAAGCACATAACACTAATCTACTCTGATTCAATGCTTCGGACAATCATATGCCGCGTACCCGATCACATCTGAGGTTGGTGGGAGTAACAACGACGATGACCCCTTTATCCTCCACTCTTCAAACTTGGTCAATATTGTGGTTGCCAGTCGTTCATGAGTTGGACTCAAGACGCTCATTGAAGTTTTCTAACTTTCAAGCAAGCACCGCTTTGGATGAGTGTAGATGTAGTGACATGTTTAATTAATATTGAAAAATATGAACAATATCTGGGTTAAAAGGAGTAGCTGCTTCGGATAACATGAATGGTACACATAGTTTCAACCATTAACTTAGATAATGTATACTTCAAGTACTTTTTTTTACAAAATGATTTCATGTAAGCATTCATTCTCACTAGAAATCAGCTTATGGATTGTAGTTTTTACTTCTTAATAATAATAACAAATAAATACGTAGTAATTAAAGGACGGACCCACTAGAGCTCTCGTGTAGATCAGACACAAATCATGCGGCCATGCCCATGCACGGAACGTAGACATCGAATGAAAGCCCAATGGACCCTCCTTATAAATACCAAATGGCTGTCATGGGCCCACTTTTTCTAGAAAGTGTTATACGGATTAGATAGGACTGGCACGTGCGCTCACGTGGCCGTAACAAATTAGCGACGGAGCTTTCAGTGTCTGATATATATTTTGGCAGCTATATAAAAATTTATTGGTGTACTGCAATTGGTGAGCTGGTGTACTATTGTCCCGAATATTTTTTTATCATTTAAAAATGATAAAAATAGAGGTAAATTTAATTACACTATTTTTATTTTATACTACCTTTTAATTGATTTGATGGTATATTAAAGGCTTTAAAGGCGTTATTAATTGGTACACATAAGTATAATTATGAGGAGTCAAGTTTGAATGAGCTCGGGGTAAGAAAATCATTTCTCTAGCCTTATAGAGTTGGGGCATTTAATAACTATAAGGGCGGGCCAGATAAATCACACTTAAAAATAAAAAATAAATCATACCTCTTGTGCTATTGGCCAACTAGAATTGAGATTTGACCATGAGCTACGTGATTAAGCCACGGGTTAGCCAAACCTGGTTGCCCTCTAGCTAGATCTGGACAGAGGTGTCCAGTTCTAATTGAAAGTACAACAGAGGGAGAGTTGATACATTTTTTTTCTTTTTAAGATACAATTAATCTAAATGTCCTTATAATGAAATAACATAAATTGATTATGGAGGAAATTTTCCCTACCCTCGACTGATATAAACTTTTCTCAATTATAAATATATTAATCTTTCTATATAAGGAATAACATTAATATTACTATGTTTAATCAAGGTTTTTTGCTGTCAATACATACTCTTCTAACAATTGGTTGTCTAGATCAGTACATATACGTAAGTATTACCATACGTGCATATCATAAGGGATCTCGTGACACAGTAATGAACTGGTGAAGAAAGACAACTTTTCTGGTTAAATAAACGACATCAAAAGCAAGGAGACCATTTCTCCACCCTCTAGTAAAGAACTCTGAAGGTTTGGTTTTTATTGCATTGTCAAAATAGATTAGCTTTGATGTTAATGTTGTCTCCGGTATTGGCTGTGCACGTGTGTTCATAACCTAGACTCTTGCTTTTTTTAGTGTATCCTTGATTCTTGTTGCTTCCTTTGGAAGTGCTATAGTTACGAGCTTTTATATAATTAAGAGGTTTTGACGTCGAGTACACTCGAGGAAGGAGATACGAAGCTAGCATTTTGCCAATCTGTTCTCCACAACCAAAACAAGCACGAGGCGCTGCAAGAGTCTATTGTTTGATGCAGTCAAGACTTCAAGACCTTTGCCCAGTGGGTTGTTGATAATTTGTAGCATCACTTCCAGTTGGGCAACGACTTACATTCATGTGGGTACAAGAACAACAACCCCCTACACTTTTAAACTCGGAAATATTATTTTATTTTTTAACATATATATATGCACTACCGTTTTAAGGGTGCAACTCGTTGTTGCATTCTGGGACGAGATCGATCGTGTTGAACACCGCAGGGGTTGGCCACATCCGTCAAACTCTGCAAAGAAATTGAACCATTTCGCGGTTACTTACCTTGTACCAGTTTAGACTCAAAAAATGGTGAAACCCATGTATCCGATGCCTGCACTAAGCCAAAAGAAAGATCATCAAAATAACAAATTTTAAATTATTTTAAAAGCAGGAAGACCACAATATCCCATTCCATAAACAGTACTTACGGAAATCGGCGAAAATTTTTTGAACTTTATCTACAATGCGAAATATCAAGAAAAGATTAGTCAATTGTGGTGTGCATTCGGAAAAATTGCCCATATCTTCAAACTCTCTCGCTCCCAGTCGAAGTGCATGGGATTGGTCGGTGAAAGGCGGTTCTTAATTTGCGTCAGCCTTATCCACCGCCATGTCGGTCACCGCGTTAATATTATGCACTATTAATTATATTATATAGTGGTATTTTTAAGAGAAAATTAACATTAAATGTTGTCATAATATTTATAATTTAAAGACTTTTTCGCGTGAACAAGTAATAAAATAAATATTTCCTACATTATAAATCAAGACTTATATTTTATGGCTTTTCAAACCAAGTTTTAGACTGATTTATATTGACAAAACTCCATATATAACCATCTCCATTCGACTCTTCAGTTATTAAGTAATGAAGATACTCTTTCTTACGGTTAGTTAAACCAATATTTAAAGCTAGCATAAGTCATATGTTTGTAGTTAAAAGAGAGAGATATTTACTTATTATTACCACTACAAAAAAAGATCAATCCCTACGGTCAAACCGTGAGAAAATATATAAAAACGTAGGCATTGACCAACAGGCACGCACAAAATTTCCGACGTTGGAGTGCTTAAAAGTGGCGTGGGCAAAGAAAATATAGTACACAAACGTGGGGAATGCTCCACTTAAAAAGGCACGGTTAATTGTCAGATCGAAGACGTTGGGATTTAAGGCATATTGTGAGCTGACACGGACACTACATTAATGGGCCTGTTTTGAATGGGCTTTTTATTGATATGATTCGCTTATTTTGTAATTGGGCTCTGAATTACAGGCACTGACTCTTTTTTATTTGTAAGTAAACCAAGCCATAATAAGTAATTAATTAAAATATATCCTCTAACTCAAAAAAATAATTGTTTGGGAATTTCATCCATGAACTTTTAAAATAAATAAATAAATAAAACAAACCGGTACAGCAATTGTTTTTATCCAAAACTAAAAAAATCAAAACAAAGTAAGAAAGTGGTAAAATCATCAAGAAAAGAGCTTCAACAACACAGTGCTTGATTGCTGTCAAGGAGTTTCATAAGTAGTTTTCAAAGTAATTCAACTGTTTGCAAGTTATCTTCTCTTGGTCTCCACCTTGTACTTCTATCTTCAGTATGATAAATTCCGATCTGATATCCTTCACAAAATTAGATAAAATAAATGAGATATCATATATTCTAAATAATATAGAAAAACGGGAATTGGCATCATGCAAAGCTATTGAATTAAACGACAACAATTAAGTGCTGAGAAGTATGAGAGTTTTAAGAGAATTCTATCTCTTGAAATCTAAGTGGTAACATTAATGTGAGCTAAACGGAAATAAAAACATGATTACATTGAAGAGGGAAATGTTAAATGCAACATAACGTGATTCCTGGTGCAAGTGTTTTGCGCCATCTAGTTGTTTCTGCAAAAACCATCACAAGTTTTATTAAAGAAAAGGATGCATAGTTAAATCCCTCTTTTAGCAAAAAGAAGTTATTTAAGAAGTATTAAAGACAATCAATTTGTAAAGGACTTTATTTTTCGCTACTACTATGATCATCTTAGTATACAATTGCCCTCTCAGCAGTTTCAAAATCCATGAATCATCTATAATCTCTGAAACATGAAAAAAAATTGCAACCAACTTCCAATCATCAATCAAATGTACCTTATCAGGATGATACAGGGGCTTGAGATGATTGATCACTTCTGCAGATCGCCTTATCCACATATGTGAAACATAGTGGCCTTTCATCAAACTTAAGAAGAATTCTTTCCTTGAATTCTCTAGTCCTATTTTTTTTCATATCTAGGATTAGAGATACATAGATATAGAGAAAGTTGAGTGCAATTTCATATCTAAAGTTGATTGCAATTTCAGATCATAAAAGGTGGTATATAAATGGTACCATAAAATTTTAGATGAAGAAATGACAGCATGTACCTAAAGTCTCCAAAGATGGAAGCTGATCATGGTCCAATCATTCATTCCTGTCTCACAAACTTAATGAGTTAAGAATTGTCACCAACTGATTTAGCTAAGTTACTTTGAGAGCATGTACATGTTACAAGAGAAAAATGTAAGCAATAAAATAAATTATTTACGAATTGTAAATAAAATTGTTTGTACTACCCCTTACCCCGGCTATCCGTACCCAGCTCATGAAAATCTGTTGAAAATTTCATATTGATTTATCTGCATAACTATTATGCCTTCCTGTAGGTATTTCTTCTGTAAGGTTTTTGAACTGTAGCTCCATCTAACTTCCACCTTAATGTCCATGAAAATAAATGTAGTACCATAAGTTATAAATAAAAATCTTATTACAAAATATAAAAGTTAATTAACAGGAACATGTAGAAATTAAATACATGATAAAATGTAAATAGGATAAAAACTTATCTTACAAGTGGAATGGATCAATGGACAATAGTTACCACCCTCGCAAAACAAGACTGAATCACTAGGAAAAAATTGATTTTACAACCTATCATCCATCTCTGTAGGAACATTGTAACCTCTTATTCTACCTCCTATTGATGTTGGAGAGAATATGTAATATTTATAGGCTTTTGATTGTTATCCCAAACTGACTAATAAAAGGAATATCAAAAGATAATATTTGATTAAATTACCACTAAATCAAGGTTAATCTCTTGATTGATTTGATAAGTCATTCCCTTATTGATGTCTCCATAAAAAAAATACCAACTTCTCTCACTCACATATAATGAGCTAAATGTGCGTTACCAATTCATGGGCATCACCAAATTAAATCTCACACTTGCACGTGAAAATACAAGAGGGTGTTCTAAAAGAGTTTTTTCATACGACCACAAGTACAACTGAATATCGAAGTTCAAACCATGCACCTGTTAGGGATACATAGTAGCTTATATATAATCGCTATACCCCAAACTATTAGTTAAGATCACATATCCCTTAAATTATTTTATTTCATTACTTGTATCTACGTTATTCAGTCACAAAGACTTTATAACAGTCTACGCTTAAATACAGTTTATAATAGCCTTCCTTTCACACTCATATTACTTTTGATATACAAAATGATGATTTTCTTGGCATGCCCCTCCTTATCATCGGATTACCGTGGCTGTAGGTAGCAAACTAAAAAGAAACATCATTTTGCTATCTCAAATATAGTTAAAAGTAACTAAGGGTATTGAGAAGTAGTTCTGCTTCAAGGATCTCACTCAGTGGAGAAGCAAAGATCATTCTCCCACTATACTCTTGGTTGAAATAACACGCATGGTACATGTTATGGTAGATAAATATTCATATATAAAATAACTCATATAGAACCTATGTCTTTTATCAATACCATGTAGATTTAAGTCCAATTATCACTCTAAGTAATTAACCTGAGACAACTAGCACAATTACAACTCATTCAACTGGTCTAAGTCTCATGTCTGATTATATAGGATTATGGCTGTAGGAAACCATATCGACTATTTTCGAAAACGGTCTAATCTCAATTTTTTTATTGAGGCGACATATGTGACTTCAAGTATTAATGTCTCAGCTGTAAAACCCATGACACGAGTTAGAGTTTTATACTCGTGAACCAATCGGTTTAGCAGTCGAGTTAGTTTCAGAGCACCCATGTTGAGTGGAAGTTGGTCATATATTATGAGCCATGAGGATCATATGTACCTAAGTATATGATAATAACGTCAGTAATACAACAACTTAATGAGTTATCAAACTATATAAGAGTACACTCAGTTTATTTAGTTTATTTTATTTATAATAAACCGTAGAATTAGATTTTGGTCGATTATCGTGTTAGGATAGTTGGTAGGCCTAGAACACGTCATTTTATGTTATTGAGTGTATTTTATTTTATGATATTTTATCATTTTTATTTTTATTTTTTAGAATTTATTTATTATTTTTAATTCCCATCCGGGACAAGTCAACTTCTATTTACAAAACTAGCCATACCTTTACCCCAACTTTTTATTCTTCCCGGTTTCTTCTCCAACGCCGCTATGATTCTATCCGGTTTCTTCTCTCGTCTTTCCCTAACCCCTCGCTGTTGCCACTACCTCGCCCACCTCCTTTCCTCCTTCCTCTTCCTCCTCTCTTCTCTTCGTTTTCCCACACATCACCCACTGATGGCACCTTGTAGACGCAACTTCTGGCCACCAACTCCGGCGACGAGCTTGACGACCATCCCTAGCACCCTCTCTATCATTCTCGACTCCTTCGGGTTTGGACAACCACATGCACGGTGACCCGTGTGAATACAACCACCACTTGCATGCACTGTCACCAGCGACTGGTGCCGCCGCAGTCAATGCTGTTAATCCCCTAGCCAATGTCAACCTCCCTAGCCTCCTCCCGTCTCCCCTAGCCGACACCACCCTCTTAGCCACTCCATGTCCTAGCTGACCTCACCCTCACCACCACCAGCTAGTGATAGCGCCGCCCAAGTTCTCCCCACCTTCACCTAATCCTAATCCTAACCCTAGCCTAGCCAACTCCTCCGTCTGCCCTAACCGACCATACCGCCACCTTTGTCTGTTACTAACACATGCTATTTTATTGGTAGTGAATCGAAATAAAATGATAAATTAAATTATTATAATCTATATGCTTCATTCATTTAAATTAGCTTTGACAAATACCTCACATGGTGCAACATCTTATCTAGTTACATTATAATATGTAATTCAATTTGATAATAAATCTAAACTAATTAATAAAAAATCATGCTCAAATAAAAAATAATTCAATCAATCAAAATAGAATATTAAAAAAATAAATCAAATTATTATAGTCACCTCAATTAGAGTCTATGTTTAAACTTAGGGTCAATCTTTAATATATATATCGCAACATTATAATCATTATTATTATTATTCAATAAGTGCCTTATATATATATATATATATATATATATAGAGAGAGAGAGAGAATCTATCTCCAACCTAAGTTGTAAATGGAGGGACATTTTACCTAGATAAAATAAATTGTATTATTTTTTGTAGATAATAAGTTAATTTAATAGGTTGCTAGCCTCCTATTAAATTTGAATCTTTATTTTGATTAATATTAATTTCAACAAGTGCGACCTCCTGCCCTTCTCGTACGTTGCTTACATATTTTACTACAAGAAGAGAGTTCATCACCGACGACCCTTTCTTGTCCAAAGGTGTTATAGGCATGTTGCCACTTCATTAAAACAAAAAGGTAAAGGTGTTAGGTATGCATTTTCTTGAACTGAGAAGCGCCCTTAACTTAAATATCACCAAATTGTGACAGAAGTGCAGGTTAAGATTACTAACTAGCATCAAAATTGTGAAGGATTTGTTAAGGAAGAAAGTTTAAAAAGGAGAGAAGATGAATTAACTAACAACTAACAAGGTCAAATGTCCATATGCCAGATCATTCTTTTTCCCAAGTGCTAGTTTGATCATCAATTATGCATAACTTGTGAGACATATTTTTGTGTAGACGTCTTAGATTAACATGAAGGTGCATACGCAATTTTTGGACCCTGTCTACCAAGTTGAGATTCATATGACCAATTAAGTAACATCTACATGGGATAAGTTCGCCATTAATTGCGTTAGCCCAATTGCCGAATTGTTGGTCAACGTCTAGTGGTGCAAATGTATTAGTAGTTACAAAATCTCCATGCTACACCTTTACTATATATTAGGTTGAAAGAAATAAAAAATCTATAAAACCTATAAACGATAATTCATGACAAAAATATAAATTTTGCACTATAAAAGTATTCATTTTTTGTCTCTTTTAAGATAAGTGGAAGTAAGAATTTCTTCAAGTGGAAATTTCTCTCAAAATAAATTTTTTTATAAAAGAAAGGAAAAAAGAGATTTTTTTACGAAAAAAAGTGCTTTATTCAATTAACAAAGCAAAATCATATGATCCCAAACATTAGTTTGTACATGTAATTACTACCACAAATCTAATGTCTATCACGATAAAATTTAGTTATGGTATGTATATAAATCTTTAATTTTGGTTATTGACTTTCTAAAAAATAAAATGGCCCATCTGTTACCTTTTTGGCTGGATCATTACAAACATAGATTCCCATGTCTAAAATCTACTGGAAAAGATAAAGTATTTTAGGTTGGGTGTATCCATTAATCTTCAATTTTTGTTAGTTACTTTTTAACAAATAATTTCACTTGTTAATTTAATTTTCACTTCGTAGAACAACACAGATGAGCATCGGCATTTTAGATGAATATATACAGATAACATATAATTAGCTACAAAAGCATCATGATTCAAATAATTTTTTTCAATTTTAAGTGAAGACAACGACCCCATTCAACCACGGGAGAGATTCAATGAAGAAGGATTTACTGCAGCTATGAAGCATTCATTCAACAAGAGTGCTCCCATTCAAACACACCCTCGAACTTCGGAAAACCATATCTGTCATGAAACTTAAGTGTTCCCGACGTGGATGGACAGGGCTTCGTGAACAAGAGGGCCCGTTTGCAATCTAGAGTTTGAAATAGTGAACCTCTGAGTAGTGGACACGATTTTCATCTTAGTTGGTGTTGATGTTCCAACCTCGTAAAAGGAAAATATGAAGGGTATAGTTTGGTTGGCATAAAAATAGTGAGAAAAAATTTTCATATGAAATAGAAATGTAATAAGATCAAATAATATATAAAATTTAAAAATTTCTAGTATATGTTAGGATAGTAAGAAATTAAGATGAAAAGAATTATTTCTTTCCATGTGCATACATATGAGCATCTCAAAGCTTTCCCTCAATTTTTTTTTATTTTTTATAAGAAAATGTGAGTTTATAAAATGTTTACATAAACTTATTTTGACTTAAATTCAAATTTCTTATAACTAAATTTAAAACATCCAAATTAAAGAAAATTTGTAACTTGCCAAATTTTATATTTCTTTCATTTAATTTCAGAACAATCAAATAGACACTAGTAGACAAGTGCACATTTAGCGAACACAACTCCAGCAAGCAACGGAGTTAAAACAGGTAAATTTTGCAACTGGTATGCGAGCATAGTTGCGGTTGCAAAATTATTTATCACTGTTTACAACCACTCGGTGAGTGATGTAGCAAGTGCATGTATGTATTTGTTATTATCGGTCGCCAACTATGATTGCTAATGTCTTAGTAACTTTTACAACTCAAAATGCATGTAAAGACACGTAAGGTTAGGCCCATGCAATTAGGATACCTAGATGAGTCGAAGTTATAAAAGAGACTAAAAATCTGGTGAAATTCTAGTAGAGTCTTCCTTGTAATTAGGACATTGGAAAGTTTTTCACAACTTGTATACATTCAGAATTACTAAAATCACACGCAGAACATTTTAAAATTTCACAATCCACACATAGAAACATAATAGAAGGTGTTCTAGCTCATTCACATCACAACAAAGAGCATTTATAACATAGATTTCCATTTTTCAGGCGGGTTGGTTTGTCTAGTCTTCACATAGGCTCTCCAATCTACATAATAAAACCCAGAAGCTCTTCCAACCCATGTTTCTTTTCAATCTAGGTACATGCATATGTAACAAAGCTTGCCAAACCTAGGATTTATTTAACCTTTAGTTCCAAGTCTCCAAGGCTTATAAAATTCCTACACAAAATAAGTCCGACTTACTGTGCCCCAGAGTTTTTCGTTTGCAAAATAGAAAAATACAATTATGAATAACAAAATACAAACACTACAACCATTTTGAATTTCCAAAATTGGCCCAAGGCCCCACAAGCTCACATCTAAAATAAGCACGCCTCCACAGAACAAAAAGGGAGGAAGATATCCGCAAACGAGAACACAACAACACACACAATACAAAAACAACCAACCCAACATCTCCAACCTCCTTGCAATCCATGCACCTACGCTGGCCAATGCACGACCACTCATCTACATGTAAATAAAAACGTCTCAACAACAAGTGTCACTAAGTCTTAAATAACTAATTAGGAAAACAACAAAACTAACAAATGGATAAAATAATTATCCACAGAAAACAGAAAAAAATCAAAAACTTCTCCACACACACACACACAATCTAATGACAATAAGGTTAATAAGGCCTAATCATAATCACAAAGCTAATCACGCACATGAACTAGACTACTCAATAGTAAAGTGTCTGTGCTATACATGAGTGAGAATCTGGTCGACGATAACATTCTCGTGGCCAATAGGCCTAACTTATCACATTTGGGACATAGCATGATTCGGATATACTCGACAAAGAGCACGCACATGATGAATACTGAAATACACACTCTTACCAGGTATTATACTAATAATCATATTTGCACAATTAACCACTAATTGAGCACCACAAGTGCGTACTATCCAGGCCCTTTGGTTAGTGTCAAGCTCCCATCTACCACGCATGCAACAAAAATCCAAAAACGTTTATGTAACACCCCAAATTCGGCTCACTCACAAACTAAACCAAAATGTTACGGGTCACCCAATTAAGTTGGATAACTAGGAGCTAACCCAAATTAATCTACTCTCGGCTTCTTAAGATAGAAGATAAATTTTATCATGCATGTATGGGATGCAAAAAAATCCTAATAGGATATTACACGAATGTCATGTTAAATAATTCACACTAAAAAATAATTACGATAAAATTGAAAAGATTTTTAAAAGTAAAACAGACAGAGTGTCTCCTAAATGTGTAACAAAGGTCACCCTATCAAACCACTATATATATATAGGGGTTGGGTAACCTGGGGGCGACCCCAGGAAAATTTTCCTGGGGTCGCCCCAAATCTGGACGGTCCGATCATAAGGACGGTCCAGATCTCTTCTTCTCAAAACCCTAACCCCTCCCCTCCTCCCATGCGCCGCCACCGCCGGGCCGCTGTCGCCGCCGCCGCGCGACCCTGCCCTCGCCGCTACCATCGCCGCCGTCGCCACCGTCGCTCGCCGCCGTCCGCAGGCGTGGGCGCGGCGAGGAGGAACAGCGGCGGCGCGTCGGGCCCGTTGTCGCCACGTTGCCGCGTAACCCCGCCCCCGCCGCCACTGTCGCTCGCCGCCGTCTCCTCGTGCCCCCACGCTAGGGACCCCGTCGTCCGCGGGCGTGGGCACGGCGAGGAGGAACGGCGGCGGCGGCGCGTCGAGCCCGTTGTCGACACGTCGCCGCCGTTCCTCCTTGCCGCGCCCACGCCCGCGGACGGCGGCGAGCGATGGTGGCGACAACGAGTGACGGTGGCAGCGAGGGTGGGGTCGCGCGGCGGCGGCGACAGTGGCGCATGGGAGGAGGGGAGGGGTTAGGGTTTTGAGAAGAAGAGATCTGGACCATCCTTATGATCGGACGGTCCAGATTTGGAGCGACCCCAGGAAAATTTCCTGGGTCGCCCCAGGTTACCCAACCCCATTATATATATATATATATAATAACATCACAATACAACAAAAAACTTCCATTTCAGATTGTACTAAAGTTTATCAACAAAACTTTATACAGTCACTAGGTCTTGACCCATTATTCAACAGTTATCATATTCACAAAATAATTTTCATAAAGTAGGTCTTGATCCATCTGTTAATTTTATCTAACACAACTATTATATCATTTCAACATTTTATAGTCGTTTCCACAATCAATATCACATTATAAACCAATACATCATAAGCAAAACACAACAATCTAAACATAACGCTCTAGGTTTGTGTGTGTATACATAATAGTCACTGCTCTTCCATCGATGCTGGCATATCAAACTCTTAATCATCACATACATATATAATAAAAATTATCAGTAACGACGGTTAATGGTCTAAAAATAACTATAGCAAGTTGATAAATGAAAGTTGACTCTCATTTTAAAGAAATATATATATATCTTTTGTTGAACTCTATTAGGGCATCTATTGGGGAGTCATCAGGCCGCGGTCCCAATAGCATCATGAATTGACTGGTCTACTGAAGCCTCTTGGCATTTTCTCATTTTTTCTATTTCTTGGGACCACCAGTATATCCTAAGCCTTCTTCCTTCCTCTATATATCTTCTGGCCCTGAGCACAAAGGCTGAGTATTCTCAGGTAGTCAGTCGCCTACAGTTCCTTTTGAACCACATGTCCAAACATATGCAATACTGAAATAGTTCCCGTAAACCTCCACGCTTCTATGAGTGTGTGGAAACTCAAAACGCAGAGTTGTCAAGATCCCTCGAGAATGGAATAACCCTCTCAGTAATCCAAATCCCATTGTAACAAGCACGTGCACCCATTCATGGTACGTGCGAGCTAGTTTCGTCATCTCTCGTCTAACTAAAAACTGGATAAAATTATGTATAGGCCTGGAAGGGATTTAATATTATAGGCCCAAAGGTAACTTGAGGTATATTTTGTTTTCAAAATCAAACTCAAGAGATCTCATCCTCGAGGGTTATTAATCTGAAAAATGATTTAATTAAATGGCGCAAGTTAAATGGGATCCAATATAACATAACTTAACCCATCATGCAATCAGTAAAAAAAGTCACGATAAAATAGAACGAAAAACATAGAACGAGTTCTAAATGGACTTTGTAGAAGCTCCAAGCGAGGCCACGTGCATAGGTGATGCATAGGTGATGAGCTCATACCCTGCACCTATATATATATATAACTACACACTTTCGATCATGCTAACTATATGATGCATGTATCACATGGATGCATGTGAATCATTACATAATTATGAAGACTATAATTACTAACATCAATATCAAACAATGAATAACGAATTAAATTAACAATTACAATTTAAAATCTTCATGCCATTACTTTTAAGTAGGTGACTACATCACAATTTTTAAACTTATCTTCATTTCGTATCAATTCTCATTTTGAATTGACTTTCTAATCAAATAATTAATTAACCAACACAATTATAACCATAATACCAAACTTAACAATTTTTTTAACATCATTCATAGCATATTTAATTTTCTAATTAAATAATTCAAAGTATCATTAATCATTATTAATTCTAAATTTTATAACATAATTTATTAATCAAAAAATAATTATCCCTAAATTTCAAAATAGCATATTCACAAAAATATGAATAATTCATAAAAATTATGAATGATATGCATAATAATCAAAATGAATCAAAAGTTTAAAATTTGAGAAGCGAAACTGCATCTCACCGTTATTCGGTTTGAAATCAATGGGCAAGGGTGGGCAGTGATGAACCAGGTAGGAGAAGGAAGGAGGGTGGGGGCAATGGCGACACTGGCCGGTGGTGAGGTCACCGGTGGAGGGAGGCAGGTGGCAGTGCTGCCAGCAACGATGGGGTTGTGGTGGTGAAGAGGTGTCGGGGGAGATTAGGGGAAAAGAATAGGGTCAGGGTTTGATGTAGGGGTAATTTTATAAATAAAACTTTGACTCAGCTCCCAACTTGAGTCAATAATAATAAATAAATTCTTAAAAATATTAAAATAATAATATAATAAAATACTATAAAATAAAATAATAATGTCATAACTCGAATAACATATTCTAAGTCTACTAACCCACCCATAAATAATAACTAACACATCCTAACGCGATAAACTACATAAATCTAATTCTAGGGTATACTAAAAGAAAAAAATTAGACATACTTTTATATACTTTGATAACTCATCTTAATGGTGTATTACTTATGTTATCATTGTATACTTGGGTACACATATCCTTCATGACTCATAACACAAGGTCGATTTTGACTCACCACGCGTGTTCTGAAAGCTAATTCTTCTAAAAATAACATTCAAACCGAATTAGTTCTGAATATGAAACCCTGACTCAGGTTACAGGTCTTACAATTTAAGTATAAGGTCAAGGTAACGTCAAATCAAAAGTGTTAAAGTGTAATGTTTGAACTAGATCTTGCATTTTTCAAAACTCATCAACGAATGTCAACCTTGAAGTTTTATTAATCTAAAAAATAGATAAGAAGACCCATAGATAGTGGAATCCAATAAAGCGCCACTAGATGCATCCTACAATGTGAAAACAAAACTTGTGAGCAATAGTAATAGATCAAGCAAAGGGAGAATCCTAATAGACCTGAGAAGAGACTCATCCTACTTTGTCAAGCTTGACTCCATATGGCCTAACAAATGTAGAGACACTACTCAACACCTATATGATGCATTCGTACAATAACATAAAAAAGTCCTAAATGCAGTAAATGACATGACAAGGAGGACAGAAATTAAACACTCCACACACACGGTAAAATCTAGCTCGGGTTAGGGTTTTACATGCTTGTAGTTTTACCTGGTTCTAGACATCTTGCTCAAACCACACTAGTTTTTAGACCATGAGTATGGGGCCTAGATGGTAGTATGAGCATATTATGGTAGCTGGATATGTCCGGCATATAGATTGTAGCTTGAGTTAGGCTACAGTAGAACATGAGTTATCAGTGTATATATGATAACTCTGTAAAAGAGTTATTATTCTTTGCATTTTATATTGAGTTTTTGTCATGTTTCGAGTGATTTTTATTTTAATTTTATTAGTTTAGGAGTTTATTAGGTATTATTAATAATAACAAGAAATCATTGTGATTTTGGTGTAAAAAGTGCTAATTAATGTTGTTCTAGCAGGGTATAAGAGTTAGAAGACGATCCGGAATGAATTCGAGGTGAAATCGGGCCAAAAAGCATAACTTAGAAACTTTAGCAAAGCCTAGTGCTCGAGCGCTGGGATTCAGAGCACTCAAGCGCTGGCCTTCTGGTTAGGAAAGTGTTATGGCTAAGAAGCTGAGTGCCTGGAGATTAGAGTGCTCGAGCGCTGGTGGCGAGAAAACTAATTTTCTAGATATTTCTGGAGATCATGGTGGACCCCACTTACACTATTGGGTGGATCATTTATAAATTTGATTAGGGTTTTAAAAGAGAGAAGAAGAACAACTTTGGACAGACTAAGCAATGGCACGAAAGACGAGAAGGAACAACAAAGAAGTTGGATCAGAAGAAGAAGACGCTTTCTCAAAAGAGTTTTTCTTATTTTGATTTAGTTTTCTTTGTAATTAAATGATGTCTTTCATATCACATATGAATTTCTTGAGTTTAATCGAATATTTTATGGAGTAAATTCTTTTCTAGGATTTTCAATGACACCTAGTGCATGGATTAATAAAGGTTATTAATTTTATCTATGTGATTGTGATGTTGGATCATCTATTTTATTCTGTTCTTAATGCTATCATTAGACTGATCATCTATTGTTAGATCTAGAGATTTGATCTTGTCTAGAGATAGAAAGATTAAATTTGTCATTGAATAAAATAACCTTTGTTCATCTGTTTTGGGTGATTCACATGTGAGATAGAGATATACTCATATGTCTTGGGTAACTATTAAGGGCAAAATTTAAAGTATCATTTTGCATACACAATTTCATAGAGATATAGAAGTTGGGTGCAAGTGATAAGTTTATGGTGAATCGAGAGATTATCATGAATAATTAATTCTAGTAGTTAATGATTCAAATGTGCAATTCATAGGTAGAAGTTATAACTTTAATCATATAGAGCACTAGGTGAAATTGAAAATCCTAGGTTTGTCGTCTTGAAGTTAATATCTAATTTGAATATTGCATGTTAGATTAATTTAATCTTAATTTATAATTAAATCACTCTTTGAATTTGCTTTCATTTAAGTATAATTAATTAAATTAGTTTTGGTAATTGAGAATTTCTACTACTAATTCCTCGTGGGACGATACTTTCTTATCACTTTTATTACTTGATTCGGCACGTGCACTTGCGTTATAATTTCCACATCAAGTTTTTGGCGCCATTGTCAGGGAATTAAACTAGAATTTGATTTTATCGAAATTAGTTTGATTGTTTGCTTAAATTGTTCTCATCTCTGTTTTCAAGTTTTTTTCTTATTATTTAATTAGGTATTGCGTAGTGCATGCAAGGAGAAGGTACTCAGGATCTAGAGCCATATAACCCAGAGATCGAGAGAACTTGTCGGCGACTACGCCAAGAAGCTAGAGTTCGGAGAGCAATGGAGGCAAGGCAGAGGAATAATAATCTTCCACCGGTAACCAATGATGATGACACAAAAGCTCTGGAAGAGTTTGCTCTTCCTGTTTTAGACGGATTACATTCAAGCATTCTTAGGCCACCAATTGAAGCAAATAGCTTTGAGTTGAAACCAGTGATGTTCCAAATGCTGCAAACCGTGGGACAATTTGCAGGACTGGTGCATGAAGATCCTCATACTCACCTGCTCAATTTTATTGCTATTTGTGATTCATTTAAAATGAATCAAGTGTCTGAGGAAGCTATCCAGCTTCGATTATTTCCATATTCTTTAGCCGGAAATGCAAGATTATGGTTGAATTCACAGGCGCCTAATTCTATCACCACTTGGGATGAATTAGCGAGAATGTTTTGCTTAAATACTTTCTATTGTCTAAAATTGTCAATTTTCGTAATGATATTACTTCTTTTGTGCAGCTGGATAATGAATCGCTTTATGATGCATGGGAGAGGTTCAAGGATTTACTAAAGAAGTGTCCATACCATGGAATTCCCCCTTGGGTTCAAATTCAAACATTTTACAATAGACTCCATGGACAAACTAAATCCATTGTAGATGCTGCTGCCACTGGATCCCTCATGAGCAAATCATATCGAGAAGCTAATGAATTATTGGAAAAGCTGGCATCTAATCATTATCAGATGGGCAGGACAGAGCAATGAGGAAGAAGCGTGGAGGTATTCTAGAATTGGACACATTGACCGCTTTGTTTACACAAGTGGCTACTCTGTCAAAACAAATGCAAGCTTTCGAGGATGAATTCTAAAGTGAATTCAGAGAACATGATAGCAACTAAGTGTGAGTGGTGTGGTGAAGGACATCCTACTGAGCATTGTGTCAACAATCCTGAATCAGTAAATTTTGTTGGAAGCTATACTATACAGCAAAACAATCCTTATTCCAATACTTACAATCTAGGATGGAGGAATCATCCGAACTTTGCATGGGGAGGCAACCAAGCCTCAACGTTAGGTCCACAACAACAAGCTCCTCCAAGTTTTCAGCACAATAGAGTACAACCTCATGAAAAGAAACCAACTATGGAGGAAATGTTCATGCAATTTATGCAAAGTCAGCAGGCTTCTATGAGGAATTTGGAAACTCAAATGGGTCAAATTGCTAGTGCATTGAATAGGACTCAAGGGTAGACTCCCTAGTGATACTCAAAATTGTAGGGAAGAGGGTAAAGAATGTAAAGTCATTATATTGAGAAGCGGTAAGAAATTGAAAATCCTCACAATCAAAAGACACCAATTCTCATGGCTAACCCAGAGGCAGTTGAATGAAATGAAGAAAACAAGGATGAATTGGTACAAGTCCTACCACCTAAGGGATCATTTGATCAAAATAACTGGTTCTCAAGAGTTTCATATCCTCAGAGACTACAGAAAAGTAAACATGACAACAAATTTCAGTAATTCTTGGAGGTGTTTAAAAAGCTTTCTATAAATATCCCATTTGCTGGAGCACTAGAGAAGGTGCCGAGCTATGCTAAATTCATTAAGCAAATATTATGTAAGAAGAAAAAGTTGGAGGATTTTGAAACAATTGCCCTTTAACGAAGAGTGTAATGTTGTACTATAAAGGAAGCTTCCACCAAAGCTGAAAGGCCCATGGCAGTTTACTATTCCTTGTGCTGTAGGCCGGGAGTTTTGTTATCAAACATATGTGACTTAGGTGCAAGTATTAATTTGATGCCTCTTTTTATATTCAAAAAGTTGGGTTTGAGGGAGTTAAAACACGGCACAATTAAACCGCAATTGGCTGACCGCTCCTATATTTTTTCAAAAGGGGAGATTTAAAATATACTTGTTAAGGTGAAAAAATTTATATTCCCAACCGATTTTGTGATTGTGGATATGGAGGAAGAGTCAAATGTACCCATTATAGTCAGCATACCTTTTTTGCCACTGGGAGGACATTGATTGATGTAGCTGCTGATGAATGATATTAAGAGTAGATAATGAAGAAGTGTTCTTTAATGTTTTTAAGGCTATTTAATATCCGGAACCAGCAAATGATTGTTTTTATATTGATGCAATCCATTCTCCTTCATCAGCTATGTTCGATGAAATGTATTCCATTGGCCCTTTAGCAACCACATTAGTTTCTAATGTTGATGATTATAGTGATGAGGAGAAAGGAGAGTATTTGCACATGCTAAATTCTAATCCAACATTCACTCAAGGTCAAGATAAATTTGAATCCTTGGACCTACAACCTTCAATATCGACTAGGATCAAGCCTTCCATTGAAGTCCCACCGACCTTGGAGTTGAAACAACTTCCATCCCATTTGAGATATGCATTTCTAGGCCCTTTTAACACTCTATCGATTATTGTTTCGTCTGCTTTAACTATTATGTAGGAAGACAAGCTATTGAGAATATTACGGGAGCATAAGCTAGCAATATGATTGTGGTAGCAAATGAGAAAAATGAATTAATTCCAACAAGAACAGTGGCGGGATGGAGAGTATGCATGCATTACCGAAAACTCAACTAAGCTACTAGAAAAATCACTTTCCATTACCATTCATTGACCAAATGTTGGATAGGCTAGTAGGCAAACAGTTTTACTCTTTCCTTGATGGATATTTAGGATACAATCAAATTGCGATCCTCCCAAAGGATCAAGAGAAAACAACCTTCACATATCCGTACGGTACATTTGTATTTGCTAGGATGCCATTTGGCCTTTGCAATGCTCCAACCAATTTTCAGCGATGCATGACGGCGATGTTTTCAGACATGTGTAGAACATGGAATGGAAGTATTTATGGATGATTGATCTGTTTTTGGTGATACTTATGATAATTGTTTGTAGGTTCTTGATCAGGTTCTCCACCGATGTGAAGACACCAATTTGGTTCTCAATTGGGAGAAGTGTCATTTCATGGTACAAGAGGGAATTGTTTTGGGTCATAGAGTATCTATCAAGGGCTTGGAAGTGGATAGAGCAAGGATTGAAACAATTGAAAAGCTGCCCATCCCAACATCAATTAAAGGAGTTAGAAGTTTTTCAGGCATGCAGGTTTTATTGCCTTTTTATTAAAGATTTTTCTAAAATTGCTAAGTCACTCTCTAATTTGTTAGAAAAAAATGTTGCTTTTGATATAAATGCTAAGTGTTGAGAAGCTTTTGAAGCCTTAAAAGCTTGATTAATTTCTTCTCCAATACTTGCTTGCTCTGATTGGAATTTACAATTCGAGCTAATGTATGATGCCAGTGATTATGCAGTTAGTGTTGTTTTGAGGCAACAAAAAGATAAACTTTTCACATAATTTATTATGCAAGCAAGACACTCAACGAAGCTCAATTGAATTACACTACCACTGAAGAAAAATTGTTAACTGTTGTGTATGCCTTTGAGAAATTTTGGTCTTATCTCATTTATACTAATGTAATTGTTTATACAAATCATGCAGGTCTTAAATATCTATTTGAGAAAAAAGATATCAAACCAAGGTTAATTTGATGGGTGCTCCTACTACAAGAGTTTGATTTGGTAATCAAAGACCGAAAAGGTTCGAAAATAAAGTAGCTAATCATCTTTCTCGACTCGAGAAAGGAAGTTCAGACGACCCTTCAATCCGGATTAATGACTATTTTCTGGATGAACAACTTTTAAAAGTATCACATTCTCCCAATCCCTAGTTTGCTGATTGTGTGAATTTTCTTGCTTGTCAGGTACTTCATTCCGATTTGACATCTCACTAAAAGAAGCTGTTCCTCCATGATGTGGTGCTTATTTATGGGACGAACCTTTCTTGTTCAAGCTGTAGTGACCGAGTTATTCGTGAGTGTGTGCTGGATGGATAGATAGATAGCATTCTCCATCATTGTCACTCCTCCGATTATGTTGGTCATTTGGTAAAGCATGGATTGCGATGAAAATTCTTCAATCTGAATTTTATTGGCTTACTTTATTTAAAGACTCACATCTTTTATTTTGTAGTGTGATCGTTGTCAAAGAGTGGGGAAATATCTCACGTCGTCAAGAAATGCCACTTACTAACATTTTAGAAGTGAAACTTTTTACGTCTGGAGAATTGATTTTATGAGACCGTTCATACCATCTCATCAAAATCTTTATATCCTAGTAGCAGTCGATTATGTATCCAAATGGGTGGAAGCAGTTGCTTTCCCAACTAATAATGCTAATGTGGTGTTGAAATTCTTGAAAAAGCACATTTTTACTCGTTTTGTCACTCCTAGAGCTATTATTAGTGATGATGGTACACAGTTTTGTACCGTCAATTTGATATTTCGTTCTAGAAATATGGGAACAAGCATAAAGTAACTCACAGCTTATCACCCCCAGACAAGTGGACAAGCTGAAATTTCTAATAGGAAATTAAAAGAATTTTGGAAAAGACTATTTGCCCCCTCCTGGAAGGATTAGTCTATACATTGGGATGATGTTTTATGGGCTATTTAGAACCGGTTGATTTGACTGTTATTTTTGAGTCGAGTCAATTTCAGAACACATGTACTAAGCTGACACCAGTCGTGTGTATGAGCTATGAGGGTCATGCGTACCCAAGTATATGATGATAACGTCATGAACAGAGCAGAACAGAACGAGTTATTAGAATATATGAGAGTATGCCAGTTATTTTTCTTTATTTTATTTTTATATATAATGGATCGTTGAATTAGTTTTAGGTCGTTTACCGCGTTAGGATGCGTTACAGGAAATTTGGGTGGGTTGATAGTTCTATAGCATATCATTATGATGTTTTGGTGTTTGTTTGATTTTATGGGATTTTTCCCGATTTTTATGAAATTTTTTAGGATTTACGGCGACTTAATTATTATTCTTGACTCGAGCCGAAAATAAGTCAAGTAATATTTACAAGTTTGTAGCAACCCTTTTTTCCTCTCCCCCGACCTTTCCTTTCTTCTTCCCCAAACCCTTGCCGCGCGCCGCCCACTGTGCATGCTACCGCCACTGCGGCCAACGCCACCTTAACACCAATCGGTGCCGCTAGGCCTCGCCGTAGCGTCGCCGTGCGGCCCCAACTAGTCCCGGCCGTCATCCAACCTCCACAATGCCGGAATCACCACGCCTAGCGCTGCGGTCGTGTCACCGATTCTGTTGCCGGCGACCGTTGCTGCCACGATCGGGTGGTAGCCTCAGCACCCTCGACCACCCAACGACCTTCCCCAACCGGAGCGGAGGCCATCGCCACCCAGACCGACCGAATTTCTTCACCCATCGCCGCTGCTCTGTTTTAGATATTTTCGGCGAGCTGCCACCTCCACTGGCCACATCGACATCGTCGATGCATTGGGCTCGCCGAGCCGGTTCCAATGATACCCAATATGACCCCCATCCAGTCAGTAGACGCCGCCAGTGATTGTCGCCGGAAAACTGTCAGAGAGCTGCCAGAAAACAATTGAAGCCACCGGAAAACCTGCAGAAACCTGCTGAAAAATCGGATTCATAACAATTCACCGAATCTTTCGCGGAGCTCATCCAGTCAAACCCGATCGAGCTTCGGACGCCGATGAGCGCCGAATTCGAGTTCCGAGACGCGTGACGAAACCCTAGCAGTCGTCGATTGTCGACGACGAGAGGAATAATTACCTCTGATTTGATTATTTAAAATTAATGATTGTTAACACAACATGATAGGATTGATTAATTGACATGATAAAAGTCCGAGCATGAAAGAAGTAATGATATGCATGATTTGATTGGTAATGGATGAATGTAAGTGATCTAATGAGGTAGATCAAGTTGGAGCATGATAAAGGATCACGACATAAGTTAGAAAAACGTAATAAAATTGGTATGAATAGGATGAGTTATGATTATTTACATTTATGATTATTTGATTGTTGATTGTGATGGATGATTATTATGTTGTGTGTTGATTATGCGACAAGTTTGATGCATCATTTAGTTAGCGGGCATTAGTATTTAGTTTTGAAGTGTAGATATGGAGTAGGAGCTCGCCGCCTGAGTGCGATGACACGTTTGGAGTTTCTACCAGGTCCGTTTAGGACTCGTCTCTTTTTTACGTTCTCTTCTATTGTATGTTTATTTTATTATTTGCAGGATGGGTTAAGTGACGTTTTATTGGATCCCACTTAACTCGGGCCATTTAACCGAACAATTTTCCGGATTAATAACCCCTCGGGGAGAGGGATGATTTTGAAAACAAGATCCACCACAAGTTGCCATTAGGCCTATTATATAAAATCCCTACCCAGACACATACATATATATATATGTGTTTTTGCATTTTCAGTAGAGACGATAAATGGAGAAACCGACTACACGTACCATGAGCAGATGTCGTGACAGTCAAAGCAGGCTCTGGATTAGTGCCAGCAGACTGTTCCATTCCCGAGGGATCCTGACAACTCCGCGTTTGAGTTCCTCACACCCGGAGAACGTGGAGGTTTACGGGTACTGTTTAGTACAGCGCATGTCTCGGACTTGTGGTTCAAAGGGTACTAAAGGCGACTGCCTGAGAGTACATCGGCCTTCGTGCTCAAGGCCAAGAGAAATATGGAGGTAAGGAGAGGGCTTAGGATTTGAGATCCAGAAAATGAAGTAAGAAAATGCCGAGAGTAGCGATTAGCAGCAGCAGATCAGTAAGTTCGGGATGCTACCAGATCTACAGCCCAGTGGCTCCTCAGTAGTGCCCTTCAGAGTGTTCACGTGGAGTATATGATGTTTTCTTTCATATGAGGTTTGCTCTCATAGCTAGCTTGTTATAGTTATTTTATTTTCTGGACTAGTAACACTTGTTACTGACGTGTTTATACTATATGT